>OMKR01101578.1:0-21085 GCA_900302355.1 Cyttopsis rosea
GCAGATGTCCCATAATGCACTGGGGGAGGAGCTGAAAGGTAGGAGGAACCTGGTGGGAACTCCACCCCAATTGCCATGGCACCCACAGGGTGAAAGGTCAAACTGTCCGATTTCCTCCAGTCCTCCATCACTCTCTCACTCTCCGTTTATTTTAAATATAATATAATATAAATATTAAATACTAATTTTAAGAAATAATAAATAAATAATAAACTGAACAGAGACAGTTTGAATAAGAACTAGAATCTTTTGCTGTTTACTTTTTACTTTTTTCTTATTTTACACCACAAAATAAAGAGAGAGAGATCATCCAAATCATCTAAAACTTAATTAACGAAACCACTGGTTTAAAGATTACTTTGGTTATTTTACTTAAAGTTCAATAACTACGTAGTAGTTATGGTTTTAAAATCTTAAAATCTGTCTGTCGTGTCTACCTGTCTGTCTGTATCTCTCTCTCAGACTCTGCCCCCCAGACCAGAAGAGAGGCAGAGCCTAAGATGATTGGCGTTTCCTCCGCTGTGTCTGACGAGTCAGTGGCCGGTGACAGTGGCGTGTACGAGCTGTCGCAGCGGCGGTAGGAAGTGGAATTTCAATCACAATATATTCAGAAATATATAGAATAAATAAATATATATATATACTATATCACATATCATTGTTTGATTTTTATTGTTGGATTATAATTGTTATGTATTATCTTGACTATTCCTCCGTTTCTCTTCCTGTCTTCCTCCAGGCCCGAGCAGCAGTCCTCACTCCTCCCTTCCCCGTATGAGGAGCTCTCCTCCCCCCCAAGCTGCTCCTCCCCCCCCGGCTCCTCCTCTGGCGTCTCTCAGGTCCAGCTGGGTCTGCGCTACGAGACCCGGGAGCAGCACTTCACGGTGGCTGTCATGCAGCTGTCACACTGCAGCGCCCTCTGTCTGCCGGCGGACCACAACATGTAGGTCATCCTGCTTTATGTATTTTCTATAAATATAATTAATAAGACCGTATGAGAAGAGCCTCGGAGGTAGTGGCGAGGAGCCTCTGAGGTAGTGGCGAGGAGCCTCTGAGGTAGTGGCGAGGAGCCTCTGAGGTAGTGGTGAGGAGCCTCGAAGGTAGTGGCGAGGAGCCTGTCTCTCTCTCTTTCTACCTGTCTGTCTCTCTACCCAGCTCTCTCTCTTATCCACTGTGTTTAAAGCCTCCTGTTGACCTTTAACCTCTCCTCCTGCAGCTACGTGCGTGTAGTTGTGCTGCCGTGCTCGGAGAACGCTCGCTGCCTGTTCCGCACGCGAGGCCACGCCCTCTGCGACACCGTGCAGCTGGACGAGGTGTTCGGCCTCCAGCTGTCCCACAATGCACTGCGGCAGAAGACCCTGAGGGTGGACGTCTGCTGCACCAGCACGTCAGGAAGAGAGAACACTCTGGTGGGTTCGGTGGGCTGTGACCACTTCTTGTTCAGGGCACTTCCTGTTTAGATTACTTCCTGTTTACCACCTATATTTGGGTCTATATTTTCTAAATACTTCAATAATAATTCAGATCAGTGAAAGCCATATATGATATATATGATACTCAATTGGAACTAATTTCTAAAATACTTTATTAATACTTCCTCCTCTCTCCTCATCCTCATCCTGTTCTTCCTCTCCTCTGCTTCCTCCTCTCGCCTCTCCTCCAGGCTGGAGCTCAGCTCAGTCTGGCTGATGGCTGTGGTCCAGACAGGACCTTCAGGTGGTTCAACCTGCTCCGTCACGCTGACATGCCTCAGCTCAGCGGCCATGGCGATCCGGACCCCCAAACGGACGAGGTAATGTTATCCTGCATTATCACACGGCTCTGTGGAATACTGGATTCTTCATCGCGATGATTGGTCGATGTCTTTTTTTGCTGAAAATACCACTTTTTATGCATTCTAGCCATTCTAACATGCCTCAAAATCCCTCCTGTTCCTGACGGTCTGTTTCAGTATGTGTCGCTCCCTCCTGAGGCCCCTAGTTCTATGAGCCAATGGGGTTTGAGCATGACTAGTAGGGTTCCATTGTATGAAGTACGTAAACTTTCACTTATTTTACCTTAGCAGTCCACCAAAATCTGCCTCAACGATTTTGAGGCGAGAAATAAGCAATCCAGTTGCTGAATCTTCACTCGTCACTCTTCTCTTCTTCACTCATCTTCACTCTTGCGCGATCCGCGCGGATGAAGATGTGTGCTGGTCTGTGCAGCCAACAACAGAGCAGTTCCCATGCTTAGCTCTTAGCTTCGATGCTAGCGGGTCCGGTGGCGCTCAAGCCGTGGGTGGAGTTACTCAGATGGGGAGCGGTTCTAATCCTATTGAGTCTCAATGTGACGTAGGATTGAGACACAAATCTTAACGGCTTGTTGAATCACATGTTTTCTGAAATAGAAAGCCCAAAACAACTGACTGGGTTGTGTTATTTCACAGTTAGTGTGTTAGTAGGCCCATCAGAGACCCAAATGTATGTGCACAAGCACTGAAAAAGTGAGCTTTTCATAATTGGTCCCCTTTAAGTTAAGGATTCCCTCAAGTGTCAAGTGTACCTGAAGATAAATATGTAAACAACGGCTATGGTGTTTTTATTCCAAGATGGCGGCTCAGAGTGCTGTGTTCTGTGTTGCAGGAAACTTTGTCCGACCAGAGAGCAGATTTTACAGGAAACGAAGGAGAAGAAGGTGGAGGAGGAGATGAATGGTGAGTCCACTGATGTTCTCCTCCTACTGTCCTCTCCTCAGCCTCCTTTCCACTCCTCCTCTCTCTTTCCTATCCTCCTTAACTCTCATCCACCTCTCTTTTCTCACCCTGTCCTCCTATCCTCCCCCCCCTCCCCCCATTCCTCCTCCTTTCTAAATCTTGTCCCTCCCCAGGCATGTGGGCCCATTAGAGGCGGACATGTTTGATGACGAGGGAGTGAACACTGCAGAGGGGGCGGAGCCTCTGGTGCAGGAGGAGGGGTTTTACCCAGAGAGCAGCCAATGGGAGTTGGAGGAGGAAGAGAAGGAGGAACGGAATGATGAAGGAGGGAGAGAGAGAAGGAACGAACCTCCACAGGCAGAAAGGGTACACACGCACACTGATATACAAGCACACTGATATACACACACAGGCTAGCTAGTTACTTATAGTAACCAATTGCTATGTACAGTAGTTGTTATTTATGTGTGTGTTCGTCTGTGTTCGTGCATGTGTGTGTGCAGCTGAACAAACAGACCAGCATGACGGGCTCCGTGGTTCGTCCCAAACAGCGCCACCACCAGGACGTCGCCCTTCATCACCACCACCCTCCTCCTCCTCATGGTGCTCAGGCCTTCATCAGGGGAAACACCATCATCCGCTCCAAGACCTTTTCCCCAGGACCCCAGAGCCAGTACATCTGCAGGGTACTGAGTACTGCAGTACTACACACTGAGTACATGCTGAGTACACGATGAGTACACGCTAAGAATTTCCTTGTGTTTCAGATCAACCGCAGTGACAGCGACAGCTCCACGCTCTCCAAGAAGTCCCCGTTCGTCCGAAACGCCTCAGAGAGGCGGAGCATGCGCATGAAGAAGGTAAACAAAATGGCCACGTGCTTTGGAAATAGTGCTGTTTTTATTTCTGATGAAACATAATAAGTCAAAACGGCGCCCTGACAGGGAGGTTATTTTGTGATAATAACCGTCTGGCTGCACATTATCCTGCTTATTACACAGCTAGATTTTATAACTAAGAGCTTCCACAGAGAAAAATAGTCACAGCTACGTAGGGAACTATTCTCCTACAATCCTACAATTTACTATTTACTATAATAACTATAATTTACGATATTAACCTATTTACTGTTATTCATGTTAAATTATATTTACATTATTCGTGAAATGCGAAATGCTCAATGGGACGTTGGGGATTTCGGTATTGACATCCTACATTCATCTCTTTTAGTCTTCCATTGTAGTTTCTATGTAGCGTCACCAGGTGGCATTGCTAGCTAGCGTTAGCATTAGCGTGTAGCCATAGGAGTGATACCACTAGGGGCGTGAAACAGGAGGTGGTTGCCGGCAGGCATTATTAACAGATCAACGGTCATTATTCATAAATAACTGACCGCTGATTTCCAGTATTCCAGTATTCCACAGAGCCGTAGAGTAATGAAGACTTAATTGTCAATTAAAATGTAACCCTTAACCCTAACCCTCTGACCCCCTCCTTGGCCCCCAGCCCCTGGTCCCGGTGAAGCCCCTGGACGGCCTTTTGCGGACCTCCATGGACCTAGAGCTGGAGCTACAGGTGTCCCGGACCCGGCGGGCCCGGCTGGCCCAGGAGCTGGAGGTGCTGCGGGAGCTGAAGGAGCAGCTGGAGGCGGCCCGGTTGCAGGGGCGCAGGGAGCTGCCGCCCTGGGTGCAGCAGGATGACAGGCTGCGGCTGCTGCTGCGTCAGGCGGAGAAGCAGGTAAGGGGCGGCCAATCGTAGATCTTACATGCGATGGAATTGGTTTGATTTTAAATAATCTTCCATTGACCATTTATCGGGGGAAATGGCTATAATATTGGATTGAAGTCATTGGTTCTGCTAAAAAATATATATTTGTAAAACCTCAATGTTTAGGTTTCCTCAGTTCAAATTTCACGAATTGAATGGATTCAGTTTAAATTGAGAAAACCTAAAGAAACATAGGATTAACCAGACCTACTTAAACAGAGTAGACATGATGCAAATGTTGTTTTACCCATAAACGGTCAAAATAAATATTTAAAATAAAAAGTAATATTTCCCACAATTATGTCTTTAACATCAGAATTAATATAGAAGTGTTCAGTAGTTTAGTTCTATATCTCATTAGTTTAGTTCTCTATCTCTGGAGCTCATTTTATTCTGAAAGGAAACCTTTTGACTAACTGGAGAAACCCAGAGGGCGTTTTTACTGTAAGTACCACATCCTAGATTTCTCTCCTCCCCCTCCACCCAGACCCCTGAGGAGCAGCTGCAGGAGCAGCAGGTGGAGAAGATGATGAGAGCTGCTGCCAAGGATGTCCAGAAGATCAGAGACCAGAGCAGCAAGGAGCTTCCAGAGCTGCAGAGCTTCAGGTGAGACATCTAAAAGACAGTCTAAAGACCTTCATCACAGTTACAGTCTGAAGACCTTTAACCTCTTTAGTGCCACGAACCCGCCGACGGGTTTACTGTGCAGTCAGTAGGTGGTTAGCGGGTATAACATAGCTCCAAAGTCTGCGATCTTTTTTGACAAAAGTAAATGGGCTTGACTATTTTCAAACGGGTTCCTTGACCTCTCTCATCAAGATATCTGAATGAAACTGGGCTCATTAGAACCGCAAGAGCCTCCGTTTTACCGGAGCTAAACAGCTACACAGGCTAAATTAGCTCCTAGGTCCTAGAGGTTGCCGGTTCTGCATGCAGTTTTTCTTTTCCCTATTTCTGCACACTGTGGTACCTAAACAGTCATGGAATTGTATAAATTGGGTATTGCTACAAAGCTGAGACTCTTGTGCCCAATCCAAAGAGCCCAATTGCATTCATGTGTGATAAATATGGCCTCATAGTAACCATTTCAATCTGATCACAGCATTTTTTTTTTTACTTCCCCTTGCTGTATAAAATGACCTATTGTGGCCTCTAGGATAATCACAGCCTCATGAAACTCCCAGACCATTCAGAAAATGTATAGGATGTCCAGGTGTTTTTCAAGGTCTTCGGGTGGTCTTTTGGGGGGGTTTTGACCCTTTTTTCCTGATTCCAGAGTAGTCAAAAATGTCTAGAAAGTGTACCAAAGCTGTGTAATTAATGGTATCAACCCACAACTTGGTGCAGCAACTAATCACACATAATTGAGCATGGAAATGGCATCATTAGGCATGAGGATAATGTTTAAAGCCCCTTTACACTCAAAATATTAATAATAATAATAATAATAATAATAATAATAATAATTTTATCAGGTGCAATTACAAATATAATGTTTATTACCTTTTAATTGATAGAAAAGATAGACATACACTGTCAAGCTGCATCTCAAATGATTCCTTAGGGTCTCAGCTTTCTGAAGGTGTAAGGCACTTGTATGTGGCACCAACTGCTGACCCACAACCCCCCCACCTCACTCGGAACCCAAGAAATGGGCCTGAAGCTTAAGAGGTTAAAGACCTTTATCGCAGTTAGCTGTGTTGTGAAGTTTCCGGCATCCATCTTGAATATCTTCATCCTTCCTCAGAGAGAAGATGGCGTTCTTCACCAGAGCGAAGAGCAGCATCCCCGACCTCCCAGCCCACGACGTGTGATGTAGAACCTCTTGGACTCCTCCGTCCTACATCCTCCATCTTCCTCATCCTCTTCCAAAAGTCAGACGGGAAGAAGATTCCGGGGAACACTGCGGCGGTGAAATGAAGAATTAAAAAAAAACGGAACGCGTGTCAACGAGGGGAAAAACAACAACACAAATCTTCAAAAGAAACATTCTGCATCGCGTGGCTTCGTTAGCGTAGCTTTGTTAGCGTTAGCGGTAGCATCTCTAGAACTTTCCTCTACACCGTTGTTGTAGCGTTCCTCAGCGTTAGCCGTAGCTGAATGCTAAGAGCTGCGTCCCGGATGTTTGTTTGTTTGTTTATTTTGTGTCTTTATTTTATTTTTTTGTTCGTTTCAAGTCATCATTCCAAGTTCAGCACACGCGCGTGCAACATTATCGGCCCTGATAGGTCACTCAAGGAGATGAATTAGTGTGGCAAAATGTCATGTGATGAAAAGTCACACGACGGAAAGTCATGTGAAGCAATGGCCGACAGGAAGTAGAGTTTTGTCGTTTACTGAGTTCTCTTGTTCACTGGAAACGGAAGGAATTCTAGTCGTTATCGGAGCGTTTTGTAACTACGCGCGCCCTCTGTACGCACAAGCGCTGCTTTTTCAAACCTGTACATGAAGAATGGAACAGCGAACGAATGAATCGATTGATGAATGAATGAACACTGTCTGTAGGCAGCAGCACTGTGAGCGTGCACGCCCGGCTCCTGAAAGTACCTGTACAAACAGCCGTACGTGCACTCGGATCCCTGCAGGGGGCGCTATGAGCCACGGCCCACCGTCAGAACGACACCAGAGTCTCTTCCATTTATCCTTTATCCTTTCCTTCCCCGAAAAGCTGAATATTTACGTTTTAAACTGGAATTGAAACGTAAAGGTACCTCAAGACACCACGATACTACAGTACCTAATAGTACTCTGAATACTGTAGTACTCATGGTCGGTACTTTAAACAGTTTTCCTGAAGCCTGGTGCGTTATGGGTAATGCCAGGAAGTGACAAAGTGTCCAAACAGTATGAGCGGTACTGTGGTACTTCTTGGTACTGTAATATCCCGCGGTACCTTGGCTGCTGTCGTACTGTGAAGTCAGATTCCGTTGCCGTGGCAACACTTTGATGTAACATAGTGACAGAACAAAATGATTGTACATAGTGTAAAGTCACGTGCACGCCCACACACACACCTCAGTGCCACAGTGTAGAGCAGCTCGCGTCCAATCAGCAGGAAGCATCTTAACTGTAAAAACACTTCAAGTCACCGTGATCTTCTCACCAGCCGCCACCCAGCAAATCCCTCCATCTATCTTGTCAGGTGGAGATCCGAGCGGCGGGCTCCACCCTTCCGTCGGGGTGGAGAACGGCGGGCTCCATTGTGCCGTCGGGTGGAGAACGGAGCGGCGGGCTCCATCCCTCCGTCAGGGTGGGGAACGGCGGGCTTTGCACTTTAAGAGAGAAATCTATTAAAATATCGTCAGCTGGGTGGTGTTTTATTATTATTTTTTTTTACTAAGAAATCTTAAAAACACTGAAAAAAAAAACAATTGAATGAACTTTAACTTGTTAAAATTTTAAACAAAAACATTCTCAATTTCAAGTTGATAACACCTCACAATTGTAGATTTCTGCAAATTTCGGCCTTTTTTCTTTGTTTTTCTTTTTTTTCAGTGAATATGAAGTGAATGTACTGAGAAGGTGGAGCTCAGACCTCCACCCGCTGCTCCTACTCTCACGAAATGAAGACCTTATATCATAACCCATACATTTTATAATCCAAATTTACGATTTGATGATCACCAGCTAGTCCAATAGTTCTCAACGTGGGGCCCGGGGACCCCCAGGAGGTCCTTTCAGAGGTTCCATTGTGTCACAACAAAAATGATCAATAATTTAAAGTAAACACGTTATTTCATGAATTAATATCCAATAATGACTATTTTGATCCTATTTCCACTTATCTCCCTAACTAGAGGATAGACACTAAATCAGAGCTAATCAATGAAAATATTGATCTCTGATTGGAGACTGAATCTGATCAAATGGATCGATGGGCCTTTGATGTGGAGAATGAGAACCACTGATCTAGTTCAATGTGATGAACCTCACCTGGGTCCATCTAACATCAGGTTTTGAATCGATGAATCTGATGTTGTGGTATTGATATGTATTGACCGCTCTTGCCCCGGTGGGTGGAGCTCCTGGTTTGAGAAGGTCACATCAGCATCGCCAGAACCTTCTCATTTGCTCCTCAACTAGATCTTGAGACCTCATCTCATTCTTCTGTCAGTTCATCTCATTGGGAAAATATCAGTTATTTAGATGAATTAAGACTTGTACATCCCATAATAACTGCCAGGATTGTGGGTTCTACTCCCTGTGGAGCTTTTCATCGTCATCATCATGGAACTTCATCTCAGTGAAGAGTGACCGCTGCACACCGTCGGCCTCCATTGTTGCTGTTCTGTGATTGGCGGCCATTTAATTTTTTGTTTTGTTGTGTTTGCGTACGTTCTGGTTTTCTACTAGAAACAAAAATGACGGTTTCATGGACGAGTGGGATTTCGATCCCGTTTTTACAACCGTTTCTGACTTTTTGGGCGTCCGTCTTGTTCCCAATCTCAGCTTCACGTTTCCTTTGACGATCCTGTAACGACACATGACATAATAACATTTTGTAACAACGTGACAAAATGTTATGAATTTGACCTTTATTATTATGTAATAACATCCACGTTATGTAATAATCATCTTGAACGCAACACATTTTGCCTCATTTTGTAATAACCTGTTACTTAATGTAATAACCTGTTACATATTTTAATAACTTATTACCTAATGTAATAACCTCTTAATGTAATAACCTCTTAATGTAATAACCTATTAATAATGTAATAACCTATTACATGAGATTATGTAATAGGTTATTACGTTATGTAATATTACATTATGTCATTTAGCAGATGCTTTTGTCCAGAGCAACTTATGTAACAGGTTATTACAAAATTGTATTGCTTAAAAGATATTTATTACAAAATATGGGTGTTATTACATTATAATAAAGGTCCAATGTATGACATTTTGGCAAGTTATTACCAAATGCAGTGTGTTATTACTTAATGCGTTGTTAGAGCCGTCTCGTCTTTTTTGGGTTTTATAAAAGACAAAAGCACATTTAGTATTAAATATTAAATATATTTTACAAACAACAGTAGAGATATTAGAGATATTCTAGAAACGAAGCCAAATTTGATCATGTCAATATTTTTCACACCCTTTGCTGAAAACATCTAATTTTAAAGCACAAACGAAGCAGCTTCCCGTCTAAGCACAGTTTCAGCTTTTGAACCTTTTATTAAAGACGTTTAAATCAAAGCGTTGGAATCAGAACCTGCTGAGCAGATCTCACCTTAAATATTCCAGATCCTTCAGTTATTTTTTTTCTAATATAAGATGTAAACTTTTACTTTTCGACATAGTTACTTAAATCCGTTTTTATTTTATTTTTTATTTCATTGTATAGCGACTAGTCGTTTTAATATTTAGGACTTTCCTTGGATCACAGAGTGTGAAGCAGCACTGTATTTTTTTTATTATCCTGTATTACGAACAATTTAAAGTTTTAAAAAGTCTTGATTGACGGAATGTTGTGTAACTCGGGAATCGTTCCAAATGAACCATAAGGAAAAAATGATCAGACATGAATGTAGTTCTCTGAGAAACACTGTGAGCGCCAGTTTGCGTTCTTTTCTCTTTTCTTTTTTTCTTCGTTTTGTATTTTATTTTCCTGAAGCTCGTGTGTGTGTGTGTGTGTGTGTGTGTGTGGAGATGGGAAACATCCAGCTTGTATTTATTGCACTTTTGTGATTTGGGAGTTCTGCTTTTCCTGTTCTTTTGTTTCTTTTCTGTTTAGTTTTAAAAAAAAAGTTTTTTTTTTTCCCGAAAGCTGTGAATTTCCTCTCAGACAATGTAACGTTGACCAGAGCTGTAAATATTTCACCAGCACAGAAAATTAAAATAAAAAGAAATAAAAAGTCCAGATATGTTTTGTAGTTTCACAACAAATAAAAAAAGAAAATTATCTTTCAGTACTTTGTGTGTTTTTACTAATAAACATGGATGAAAATAATGAAAACGTAGGAAAAAGAAAAGTCCTGAATAGAACTACTGGTACTAGGTTTCAGATTTCTACACTGCGAATTCTCTGTTTGAACCTGGTCCTGATCCTAGTCCTAGTTCTAGATCTAGTCCTAGGAGTAGAACTAGGATCAGGACTAGGATCAGGACTAGGACTAGGATCAGGACTCGGATTAGGACTAGATTTAGATTCTATAGAACTAGAACTAGGCCTGTAGTTAGAATGGAATTGAATAAAACGAGGTCTTTAATCCTATTTTATTATCTACTATTCTAGTCTATTCTATTAGACAGATACTTTATTCATTCCAAGAGGGAAAGTGTCACAATAGGCAAATTCTGTCTGTCCCGTCCTGTCATGCTCCCTCCCTCCACCAGGGGCGTAGCGTCCTGCAGCGCCCCCTCCTGCTGCCTCTCAGGGCCGCTCTTGTCGCTGCTCTTCGGCTCCGTCACTTTCGCTTCAGCTCAGTTTGTTTCCTGGAGCGGCGCTTTGCTCGGCGGCACTATGGCAGACGGAGACGCGGTGTGTGACTACAGCAGCCGGCTGCTGCAGCAGGTGAGCTGACACAAAGTCCGAGAGACGAGCTAGCGCGCTAAGATAACAGCCGTTCATTTCAATGCTAAAACGCTATCTCGCTGGCTAAGATGCTAACATGTGGGCTCATGCTGCGTTCAAGTGCCATGGGAGAGCTCGGAGCTCCGGGCGTCGTACTCGGAAACACTGCTCACGTCAGGCATTCGAGGCCGCGATTCCTATTTCACTTGAATGCAGCATCACCGCTGATGCAACTGGTAGTAAAACCTGTCAAACTGAAAGTTATAATATACTGAACTGAAGTACTACATGTAGTACTTCTAACATTAAACGGACGTTGGGAACAGTCAGGGGTTGTTTTTTGTGACACGTCACCATATGCTTATTGTGTTTGTGACAGATTTTGGAGAGGGCACTGCTCATCATCTGTAGATTCCCTTTGTGACATGTGTTTTGTATAATGATGGAGTGTCACACAGTGTGTGTGAGCCATATTTGTGTTTGTGATTCAATAAAGAAGCAAAATTATTTTTCCTACTGTCAGTGGTGGAATAAGTACTAAGTGGAATAAGTAATAAGTAAAAGTACATGTACTCAAATAAAAGTATACAAGTAATTACTCTTTAAAGGTACAATATGGAACATTTCAGCATTAAAATGTCTAAAAACGACTAGAACTATGTTATATATTTTGTTGAGTTGTGTACTTGCATTATCCCAAATGATTCCAACAATTTTCAAACCCAGAGAAATCCCTCATTTTAATGTTGGTAACGGAGCGTTTCATTAGGTCGCCTGTCATGGCGTCTATCCCCTTTACCCCTCTACTGCTAGAACTTCTGGGGGAACACCGGATGTTACGGCAGAGGACTCCTCGTAACCTTTTTTTTTTTCATAACTTTTTTTCATACCTATTACTCTACTAACTATTGTTTGATGGAGCACGATTATTTATCGCCGTTTGCTGCGCGTTCTATCGCAGAAGCAGTCTCCGTAATGCACACACATGACAAATGAAGACTACAACTCCCATGATCACACTACTTCTGACGTCATCAGACTCCATCTTTTTTGTTATTGTTTTGATTGAGACCCCTAGCGGCAGACATTACATATTGTACCTTTAAATCTACATTTTTATTTCACCATTATTTAACCAGATAAGTCTCATTGAGATTAAAATCTCCTTTGCAAGCGAGACCTTGCTGGCAGCATAAAACAAGACACATCAAGGTTCCAAACAACAAACATAAAAGTGAGAACTACTAGTAGTGATGAAAGGTTCAACTCTTTTTTTTTGAGATTTGTTTCTTGACGAGTCACTCAGTAAGAAGAGCGTTTTTTTTCCGACTCTTGGTTTGTTTGGTTCAGTCGGTGTAACACACGGTGAGCGAGGGAGGACTTCCTGAACAATGAACGAGAGGAGGAAGAGTCGGTTCGGCTCTGAGTTGTGAATGGAATTCTTCCAAGAATCATTTAATTCTGTCAAAATGATTTATTTTGGTGGAATGCATCGAGTAAATCAGTCACATTCAATATGACTCTTTTGCCTTGGACTTTAATTGAGTTCAGTGATTTTATCTGTTTGTGAGTTGAAGATTTTTTTCCGGAGTGACTCCAGACTCCTGAGTCATTTAAAAGATTTGTTGGCTACGAACAAATCGTTTGCAAGTCTTGCATCACTATTAGTAGTATAATAATAATAAAATAATAATAAGCACAGTTCCACATGTTTGTGATGTTTTTAGTGGTCAACAGGATAGTGGTGTTGCCATGGGATTATTTAATTGTAAAAAGTGTGATGTAGCTGAAAAAAGGTTGGAAACGCTGTTCTAACAGAATATAGGTGTTTTCCATTCCACTGTTTCCAGGAGCAGCAGATCCAGCGTCTCTCTGAGGAGATCGAGGGTCTGAGGAACCTGCAGAGCGTGGAAGCTTCTCCTCAGCTCAGCGACCTGAGGGAAGAGAACGCTAGGTTGAGGTACCGCCTCAACATCCTCAAGAGGGTCAGTTTCAAACAACCTGCTTAAAGGTGCAGTGTGTAGAATTTAGCAGCCACTAGCAGTGAGGTTGCAGATTGCAACCAACTGAATTCCCCTCCGTGTCTGAGGTGGTGCAAAATGGGGACGTCTGTGGAGGAGAATCTACGGTGGCCGCGAAACTCACGAAAAACGCGAAAGTTCCTCTCTAGAGCCAGTGTTTGATTTGTCCGTTTGGGTCAAACAGCTACTGTAGAAACATGGCGGTGCAACATGGTGGCCTCCATGGAAGAGGCTTCAGCCCCCATGAAGAAGGGCCAAGGTCTAATTCCAAGGTCACGAAAACACGATTCTTATTTTCATGTGGAGACGCATTTTAATGCCAAGTGTAAACAGCCGCACTTTCTTTGGTCACTTGAGATCGGACCGCCCAGGACGCATGTTAATCCCAAGTGTAAACGGGGCCTAATTCTACAAACCTCACCTTTATGGTAACCAGCTAATATACTGTATTTATCTGTGGTTTTAGAAGCTAATTTAAAGGAATTTCATGTTGATCTAGGCGATATATCAATATAATATCGATATCGCGATTTGAGACTATATCTTCATAATATCGATATTGTGATATAACGGTAAATATCGTTATAATATCTTATCATGATTTGAGACGAGATATCATGATATTGCAATGAGACTAGATATTGTTATAATATCAATATTGTGATATAACCCTAGAAATTGTATTATTGATATTGTGCAGTGTTTCCCCTGCACTTCCTAGCACCTAGCTAGGATTATGGATATAGTTGCATAGCTGCTAGGTAGCTGCAGCATAGCTGCTAGGTGTATAGCTGCTGAATTTATTATTTTTTACTAGAGGAGAGGGCTCCGTCTTATCTCTTTAGAAACTAACCTTACTGTATATTATTTTGCGCTATGGACGCCTCATATTCTGGTCAATTCACACACTTGAGAGTAAAGCATATAAACTAGTCATACACCGATACCGGTATTGGGGCCGATACTGTGCTCATGTACTCGTAAAAATGCTACGATACTCAAACCCAATACCGACGTAATGTAATGTATTTGCGTAGTTGACGTTCAAAAAAGAGAGCAAAAGATAGGAAATATTGTCTGTTGTGGAGGTGTACTTCAAGGTAAACAAAGAAGATAAAAATACAACAGAATGCAAGCTCGGCTAAGCCAAGACAATATTCCAAAATTGTGCAGACTGCGTATCCATCGCTGTCACTACAGCGGAGCGTCTAGTGCACGAGCTCCGCTCCGCTCATGATGAAAGGCTCGACTCTTTTTTGAGACTCGGTTCTTGACGAGTCACTCAGTGACATGAGTCGTTCGATTTGATTCAGTTGGTTTAATGCATGGTGAGTACTCGTGTATAAATATAATAGAAAGGTATATTTTCACTTAAAAGTGAAAGACTTTGATTTGAAGTTTGAACTGGACATTTCCATGTTAGTTATATGTTGTGTCGTACTAAAACTCAGGTTGCATTATACTGAAACTTGGCAACAGTCCCATATTCTATTTTATTGGAACTCAGTGACCGTTCCATGTTGTATTTTATTTTATTGGAACGCAGGGACAGTTTCATGTTCTATTATTGTTCCATAGTGAATAATGAACAATAATAAACACACAGTGTCAAAATCAGCATCTCACTATTGTGGCAACTGAAAATTGCAGTATTTTTAAAAGTACTTGTATCGGTACTCTGTATCGGCAAGTATCCAAAAGTGAACTCTTGTACTCGGTCTGAAAAAAAATGGTATCGGTGCATCCCTAATATAAACGAGAAACTTTGCGCTTACCTGATAATGTCAGCACAACGTTTATAACAACAAGCACCAGGTAGATGTCAACAATGAAGCTAGCAATGCTGATCATGGATTTAGGATTATCATTCGCTGAAGGGAAAACAGTCTTGCAACTTCACATGAGTATTGGACAGTAACGTTACAGCAAATGCAATCATTTGATAGGAATTCGCAAGGAAACACATATCTGTGAAATAAATAACATTTGGAAGATCCATCTTGATACCTTTCATTTCGGTAAAAGTATTTCCACATGCCTGATCATTGAAAAATCTTCCTGGAGGCGGGCATTACTATGTGTGAGGGCCACCGTGACGCACGAAAGCTGTCAATCTCAAAGACAATTGAGAGATTCCCTCACAGAGATATTAACGTTACATGTTATTTGGATAGGATTCCCTTAAAGAAATGTCACAATGTAAGTTATCTTCATTGAAAATGTCATTATGTCACAGAATTATTTTTCGCACACCTCCGCTGCCACAACTCCATCCTAGGGGATAAAGGGAAATACTGTTGTGTATGAGACTAGATATTGTTATAATATCAATATCCACTCTATGATAAACATCAATGTTACTACTAGCTACCGTAATAGTTCCTACCCTCCTAGTAACCCTCCAATGGTCAGTCCATGGCGAACATCAATGTTACTACAAGTTAGGAGAATGGTTAATAAGTAATCTTCCTACTAGTTATAGTCCTTGTTCCTCCTCACCAGAGCCTGCAGGGAGGGGACAGCGCCCCCTGTGGTCAGTCCGGTCAGTTCATGGTGAACATCAACCAGCGGCTGCAGCAGATCTTCGGGCAGGCGATCCGAGTGTCTTGCCCCGAGCTGGAGGATGCCCCGCTGGCCGTCACCCCCAACCAGCAGGCCAAGTTCGGAGACTATCAGTGCAACAGCGCCATGGCCATGGCCCAGGTACAAGCAGTGTGTGTACTATGTACTAGTAAGTTAGTCAGTACTAAGGTAGACTGATCCTTAAGACGAGTTGATATTTGATTCAGTAGTTTATGACCCAGGTGTATGCTTGCATCCGTTGTGGGGTTTGACAACCGACAGACCTGACTGGTACCCCAGGCCTAGGGCCCAGGGCTTACCTTGCTATCTGAGCTAATAACAGTTCATAGAATTGTCTGCTTCATAACCTGCCCTGTTTCTACTTTCTTTCTCAAGTCAAACCATTACAGTACGCTGGCATGTCATTGGCCAGGTTGAATGGCGGCCATCTTTGTAACCATTTATTTACACAGTCAGAGTTTATCCAGTCTATCCCAGTCCAGTCCTTCTCTGTAAAACCACCTTTGGTTGAAAGCTTCATTGTTGGGAGTCAAAGTGTGGTTGAACTTCTAGAATCCTTATTGTAAAAGATCCAGATCAACTGGATTTGGAAACGTGTTATCTCTACAACTGCCCTGTATGTAATGTAGGAAATCTTTAAAAGCTTGTATTGGTAAGATTTTCCCTGCTTCACAACACTGACTGTAATGTTTGGAGGGGATTTGCAGTCTGTGTTGAAATATAACAGGCAGTCCACTGTTACTGTAACATCTGCTGAGATATCTGCTTTAGATACAAAGCAGCTGGAAAGGAAAGACGGACGCAGGACGAACCAGATCTACTGATGGTGTTGAACTTCCAGTTGGTCACTAGTAGTTTATGGTATTTCAGTAAGAATGGCAAACCTGAAGAATGATTGCTGGTGCCTCTAGATGCTGAAGGCCACGGGGGTGAAGGTGAATCCCAGGGAGATCGCAGAGAAGATCGTCCGGAACATTCCAGACAATGAGCTGATCCAGAAAACTGAGATCGCTGGACCAGGTGAGAAGATCCACGCTAACTAGTAGCACTATGCTGACTAGTAGCACTATGATAACTAGTAACACTATGTTAACTAGTAGCACTATGCTAACTAGTAGCACTATGCTAGCTAGTGACTAGCCCAATATGAACAGATGGTAGTTAGTCCACAGTAACTACAAGTCACAGTATTGCGAAATTACTAACTAAAGTGGCACAGTAGTAACAGTAACAGGCTGTGACAGTATTGAGGTCATTACCGTAATCACTGCAAATAAAAATTAATATGCCTATGAAATAAATCCTGAAATAAATAAACAAGGCTATAATTATGTAAATGAGGAAATATAGCCCGACGGACCGGGCGGAGGCCGGCCAGTGGTGTGCCGCCGAGGTGGGATCTTTCATCACTTTCATTGCGCCTGTGTTTTGTGAAACTCCTCTGAATCTTATGCGAAGTTGCCATTTGCAAAGTAAGAAAGCGAAGCTCCTGCAGTTTACACCGCCACGCCGACACTCGCACACTCTGCTCCCACTCCCATCTGTAAAACAGTAACATTAGTTTTTTGTTTTTTATTTTGAACGGTTAGGCTATTTTTTCCAAAAAAAAAAGATTTTCGATTTTACTGTTTACGGAGAGCCCGTCGACAGGCGGTCATTTAGTCGGCACATTTTAACATCCCTAGTTTGTACATGTTTTTAAATAGCATAAATGGATTGTGAAGTCCAATAAAAAAATACCATAATTAACCACCCCCTAGATTGTGAGTCATTTTGTCTTTGTTTCCATGTTTTTCAGGTTTTATCAACATCCACCTGAAGAGGCCATTTGTGTCCAAGCTGCTGACCAACCTGCTGCTCAATGGAGTGCAGCCTCCCCCGCTGGCCTCCAGGAAGAAGGTACCGCCCGCTGCCCTTCAAAATAAAAGCAATGCCTAACTCAGATCAGTGAGTCAGACTTTTACTTAGAAAATGTGTTTTCTAAGTAAAAGTAGGGGCTGACTATTGTGATAATGACGTGCCTTTGATTGCAGTATGTATACACCACAGGTCAGTCTGAAAAAGTAAATTAATTTAGCAAAAATGAAGGTCTTGCATCATAAACTAAATATAATAATAATTTATATACACATAAAAGAAATTTAACACAAAAAATATAGACAAACTACATACAAACTAAACACAAACTAAATAAAAACTGGTTAAAATGGAGAATTGCCACATATTTAGCTCAACGTGCCATTAAAATGGTCTGTTTTAAAATGTGTGATTTATACCATTTAATTAGTTTATTTTCTGTGTGTTGTATTTTCTCTCCATCAGGTGGTGGTGGACTTCTCCTCCCCCAACGTCGCCAAGGAGATGCACGTGGGCCACCTGCGTTCCACCATCATCGGCGACAGCATGTGCCGCCTGTTTGAGTTCCTGGGCTACGATGTGCTCAGGTGAGCACCATGCATGTAATAGAATAGGAGCAAGGAGACGATCTAGGAGCAAGGAGATGATCTAGGAGCAAGGAGACGGTCTAGGAGCAAGGAGACGTCTAGGAGCTGGGAGACGGTGGAGTTAGGAGATGGTCTAGGAGCAAGGGGATGGTCTTGGAGACAGTCCAGGAGCTATGAGACAGTATAGGCGCAAGGTAAAACTCAGGACCAGAACCAGCAGTGAACCTGGTGTTGTTCTGCTGCTCTCAGATTGAACCACGTTGGAGATTGGGGAACCCAGTTCGGGATGCTCATCGCCCACCTGCAGGACAAGTTCCCAAACTACCTGTCTGCCTCTCCGCCCATAGGAGACCTGCAGGCCTTCTACAAGGTGGGTTCTTTCTGTCTGCCTGTACTGTGGTCAGGTACTGAACACTCCTTATGACACATTTCCCCTAGTTCTTCTCTCCAAAATGAAGTTTGCATCAAGCCAAAATACTGGATGGATTCTACCCACATTGACCCAGATTTCCCAGCACGCATTTCTCACTGCACCCTAAATATGTAGGGTGCATCGGCTGGTGACTTGAAGGAGAGCAGAGCGATGGTTCCAGTTTTGTCTAATCATCTCAGCATGTAATGAAGATGTTGTCCTATTAGTGTTCCCTCTTAAATTAAAGGAACTAAGGGGATGGGAGAGATGGTCCATGATGGACAGTCTCCAACAATTGTCATCCCCAACAATTGTCATCACTTAAAATTTGGACTGTCGATGAGGGACAAGTTTTAGTCTGATATGGTACTTTATAATATAGTTTTACTGTGCTAACAGGAGTCCAAGAAGCGTTTTGATGAGGAGGAGGACTTCAAGAAGAGGGCTTACCAGTGTGTGGTCCGACTGCAGAGCAAGGAACCAGACTTCCTCCAGGCCTGGAACCTCATCTGTGACGTCTCCAGGAAAGGTACCACCTCCCATCGTCCCTGAAGATGGATTGATAGATAGAAGGATAGATAGATAGATAAACTAAATGGCTGTCGTTGTCCCAGAGTTCCAGAAGGTCTACGACTGGCTGGGCATCCAGATCATAGAGCGAGGAGAATCCTTCTACCAGGACGCCATGACCGCTGTGATCAGAGAGCTGGAGGCCAGAGGTACTCGCTGTAATAACACACACTGCAGTAAAACACTGTAGTAACACACACTGTAGTAACATGTACTGTAGTAACACACACTGCAGTAACACACTTTAGAAACACTGTAGTAACACACTGTAACATGCACTATAGTAACACACACTATAGTAACACACTGTAGACAAAGTAGTAACACACACTGTAATAACACACTATAGCAGCACACTATAGCAGCACACTATAGCAGCACACTGTAGTAACACGCACTGTAGTAACACGCACTGTAGTAACACGCACTGTAGTAACACGCACTGTAGTAACACGCACTGTAGTAACACACTGTAGAAACTATACTAACACGCACTGTAGTAACACTCACTGTAGTAACACTCACTGTAGTAGCGTACTGTAGTAACGTACTGTAGTAACGCACTGTAGTAACACAAACTAGTAACACCGTAGTAACACACAGTGTAGTAACACTGTAGTAAAACACACTGTAGTAACACATTGTAGACAATGTTGTAACACACATTGTAGTAACATACTGTAGTAACACACTAGTAACACACTGTAGTAACACACACTGTAGTAACACACTGTAGTAACACATTGTAGAGAATGTAGTAACACACACTATAGCAACACACAGTAGCAACACGCACTGTAGTAACACGCACACTGTAGTAACACGCACACTGTAGTAACATGCACACTGTAGTAACATGTACTGTAGTAGCACACTATAGTAACAACACTGAAAATGAACATAATAAAATTACTACACATTGTAGTAACACTGTACTACACGCACTCTAACACAGTGTCCATCACTGTGTTACTAACACTAATAAGACTTAAGTAACACACAGTGTACTACACACACTGTACTACACACTGACACTAACACATCAACACCGGAGCAGCAGGTGCACTGTGTGACCACATGGGGGCAATGTTATCTAGATTATGTTGTTTACCGTTACACACCTCTCTCTCCCTCATTGTTTTTACTCCCTCATACTTTTTCACACCCAACGTCCTTATCTCGTCATATCTTCTCTCTCCTTTTCTCATCTCTCTCTCTCTATTTACAACTTCTCATTCCTTCCTTTCTGTCACCTTTTTATTCCTCTTCTCTTCGTCTGTCATCTTTCTTTCTCTGCTGTCCTTAATTCCCTCTCTCCTTCTCTCTTTCATTCCTCAGTGTTCTACCCTTCTGTCCTTTCTCTCCTCTATTTCAGCCTCCTCATTCTCTCTCATCCTGCCCTTTTTGTCTGTTTACCTCTCAATCTTTTATCAGCTTTTTCTTCCTCCATCTCTTCCTCTTTCATTCCCTCTTTCATAAGTATCGACATAGGTTAGTAGGCATCTCTCTCTCTATCATTCCCTCTTTCTGAGTATTGTTAAATTTCACTAGAATAATAGTATTTATTTATATTTATTGTCAGCATAATCACATAATATTTACACAGGATCAATATATATCAGTGTATTGTTATTTTATCAGTATATTGTTATTTTATCAGTATATTGTTATTTTCTGTAATATCTAATGTTATATCTAGTGTTGCATCTAATCTAATATTATCCCAAATCTAATCTGTGATTTAATCTTTATTCTAACAAATCTAATCAGAGAAGTCCAACTGCTCCGGTGCTGTTTTGTGTAGTATTTAATATGCTGTGTACTAAATACTGTGTACGTATGTTCTACGTGTACAATTCACCGTCCAGAACATGATGGATAATGTGGCTAATCTAATCTCTGACTGTGTCGTGATGTAGGTGTGGTGGAGGTGGATGAAGGCCGTAAAATCATCTTCGCACCCGGTCAGTCCATCCCTCTCACCGTGGTGAAGTCGGATGGAGGCTTCACCTATGACACGTCGGACCTTGCCGCTCTACGACAACGAATCTACGATGAGAAAGCAGACGTCATCAT
>OMKR01101580.1:0-15035 GCA_900302355.1 Cyttopsis rosea
TGAGGCCTTCCCGCTGTGCGGTTCATGTGGGTGGAGGTAGGGGGCAAGTCAGGCATGAAATTACATCTACTCATCGAGATGAATCAAACGGTGCCAGTCACATCCCTCTCCGACTAAGGAGTCGGGCTTACCTCTGACCTAACCCTAACCCTAACCCACACCTCCTCCCCTTCTCTCCTCTCCTTTCCTGTTTTCTTCCTCTCCCTCGCCTCTCTTCTCCTCTCCTCTTATCCCCTCTTTGAGGAGGAGGAGAGAAGAAGAGAGGAAAGGAAAGGAAAGAAGAGGGAAGGAAATGGAGATGCAGGGGGGACAGGCAATGATCTTCTCGCCTCTTCTCCTATCCTCCTCTCCACTGAACTCCTATCTGTTCTTCTCTTCTCCTCTATCCTTCTATCACCTCCTCTCCCCCCTGCATCTTGTGCTTTTATTTTGGAGAATCCCTACAATACTAATCACTCTCTCTTTGAGGTCTACTTCCGGGGGCGTGTTTTCATGGAGTGCAACCATTAGAATGCAGCCACAGGACTCCACCTGATGAAAATTACCTTGTTGGAGCTGAACCAAGTAGTCAAGGAAGAGAGGGGAGTGGGTAGAGGGTTTTCTGTTAAGTTTGGCTTTTGTTTGGTATTACTTCAGTTAATTATGCATTTTATTTAATCTGTATTAGGCGATAGTCATTTGTATTGTGTATATGTAAATATTAGATTGTAAATATATTTTCTAAATGTAGTGTGGGAGTGTCCAGGTGCCCTTCACAGTATAATGGTGTTGGTAGAGACCGTGGGTATACAGTATATGCCAGGTAGGAAGCAGTGTTTGGAGTGTCACCGTGGCTGGAATCTGCTGCACCTGCAAGACTACTTTTGTTGTCCACCAGCATGCTACACGATTGTGAGAGTTGTGGAACTTTTTTTGTAACTCAATAGTAAAAATCAGAGCTCTGGAAAAAATCCCTGCTTGACTGATGCTGCTCATTTCTCCATCACACTGTACACCTTAATTCTGTTGGTTTTTCATCCTGTTTGTAAGGGTTCACCACCATCAAAACTAGTGGTCGATGATTATCAAACAAATGCAGATATTGGCCTGATTAATCGATTAATCGGGTCGATATCTGCATCTGTTTGATAATCGGCATATGCCTGTGCTCACACGGTCGATATTAGCGCACAGTCAGTTTTGCCATTCTACGGCAGACGTTAGCGGTGGGTGCTGTGGAACAGTGGGAAAAGTGTTGCTGGATGTAACATTACCTGAGAGAAAACGGTAAGATTTTAATTCCTTTCAAGGCTCAATATATTTAATTGGCCACTCTCAATAACAGTATGAGAGTTGTAGTGAATCTGTTAAGCCCAACGGATCCGGTACCGGGTTCACTGCGCAGTCCATGTCTGTGTAAAGTATATTTCACTTGCGGCCCCGACTCGACTCACTCACCTTACGTTGTCGTGGCGCAGTCAAATGATGTAATAATCCATCCAGTGAGTAATTTCACCACGTAAAATCACCCACGTGCTGTTAACGTAAAGAAGCACCATGGCAAGACTTTTCTACTCCACGTAGATCATGTAGACCCTTGAATATAAAAACGACTCATTGAAATTGGTTGAGAAATGTAAACATTATTGTGCTTTTTATCCATAAAAACTGCAGCTCCCAGTTTTGTATTTGTTCTTGTATTTGTTTACAGGCCAGTCTTGTCTGCTCCAATATGGCGGTGACGTTGACGTACATTGGCCAATGTGGATTATATCCTGGAGCTGACCGCAGCAAACACTCGAAAGTTTGGCTTAGCTTCACTAAATTGTTATATTTTTTTAAATAATTTGTTTCCATTATTTATTTAAATAGCTTTGCTTTGTAATTGTTTTTGTTGATCATTCCTAGAAAGAGTAATATTTATTTTTTATAAATTAAGGCAAAAACCTTTCATTACCAGTCATGTTCTGAAATCTAAAGCATAACCCAATGTATTTTTCTATTTCATTAATTATTAAAAATTCCATCTAAAACAACATATTACTGGCTAAGACAACCATGTATATTAGATTGTAATGTGCATGAAATAATGGAATTATACATGACTTGATTGTTTTTTACCCAAATGCTGACCTTGTATTTTTTCTATTTTCATAATTACAGATGGCTGGACAGAAACCTAGTCCCTTATGGCAGTATTTCTCTGAGGCAACACCAGGGAAAGCCAAGTGTAATATCTGCAGCGAATTGGTGAGCATGGGAGCTGAAACATGGAAGAAAAAAAAACACACCACAAACATCTGGAATCACCTGAAGTATCACCACCTCCCTGCTTATAAAGAGGCACAGAAGAAAAAAGATGCAGCTAGAACAGAGTCACTTCAGCCTCCTATAACACATGTTTGACACTCAATGAAAATGGCAAAAATCGGATCCCAGATCAAAACAAATTGACACTTTGATAATAGAAATCATTGCCACAGACAACCAGCCCTTTACGGTTGTTGGCTGTAGCAGAACCAAGTTATAGCCTTAAAAGTGAGAAGTACTACCGCACAGACATGTTGGACAGTGTGCACACAAAGGTTGTGAAGAAAATCAAAGCATTTCACAAAAGAATGTTGGCCCCCATTTGTCTTTCACCACAGACAGTTGGTCTGGAGAAACTGAATCGTTAATGAGTCTAACATGTGATTTTATAGACAATGACTGGGAAAGGAAACAGGTAGTCTTAAATGTCAAGGCCATGTCTGGCTCCCATACTGGGGACTACATCAGTGAGCTGTTTCTAAACATGATGGACCATTGGGATATCAACAAAGAAAGAGTCGTGCTTGTGATCCGAGACAGTGGTGCAAACATTATCAAAGGTATAGATACTGGCAGAGATACCGGACCTCAGCTGTCGTGCACACACATTGCAGCTTGTGGTAAATGAGGGCATCAGCAGTCAGAGAGCAGTGGGGGACATTATCAGCAAGTTGAATTGACATGTGCAACGCACTTCAACCACTCTGTGCTAGCAAAACAGCATCTTAGGGCCATTCAAGAAGACCTTGGCCTCCTCCAGCATGGGATCATCGACCCGCTGGAACTCCACTCTGCACATGTTGCGGAGGATGCTGGAGCAGAAGCATGCACATGTATGCAGGAGAACATGGGAAGTTTACATGTCCAACCGTGGAACAATGGGATATCATCTCAAATTTGATCGAGACACGAGGCCCTATCGAAGAAGTGACTCTTGAGATGAGAAAGGCAGAGGCCTCTGTGTCCTGCATCATCCTAAGCATTGCAGTACTGAAGATGTTGCTTCAGGCAGAGGGTCCCACTACGAGGGGGATCAGAACACTCCGGGAGACAATGTTGCAGAGCTTGGAGAAAAGACTATCCAAGATTGAGGAGACCAAATGTTTGGTGCTGGCAACACTGCTGGATCTGGATACAAGGGCCATCACTTTGCAGCAGAGAACACACTGAGCAAGGCAACACAATGGCGAAAAGAGGAACAAGCCATTGCCTGAGTCTGAACAACAAGAAGCCACCACTGGAGACAAAGGATCGGATCCTAAGGGTGGAGGAAGAGGAACCCTCTGGTCTTGTTGACCAAATGTATTTAAACATTCTTGGGGCTCACACTCATCGTGGAACTCCTGCTGAGGAAGAGTGTGAGGACATCTCTGATGAGTTGAACTGTTACCTCCGGGAGCCGGTGATTGACAGAAAGTCTGCCACTGGAATGGTGGAAACGGAACAAAACCCGCCTAAGCCTAATGTCTCTGTCCTCCACCCTCCTCTGTTCCCAGCGAAAGAATATAGAGTGAGGTTGGGACCATTTACGAGAAGAAGAGGAACAGGCTCTGACTGGAAACTGTGTTTCCTGCATTACAACTTGCAGTTCATAAACTAGGACTACTGAGTGACTAAAAACAAAGAGATGCAGCTAGTGAGTGTTTGCACTACACTAACATTGTTTATTTATTTTTTCATTTGTACGTTTACAAATTTTCATTCGCTGCTATTTGATAAATGCTGTTAACTTTATTTCTTTTACATTCATGAGGTTTTTTTTTATTTTTTACAAAATTTAGTTTTTAATTACCTGTGGACATTTTCATTTTGTGTCTCATTTGTTATTATTAAATTGTTTTATTTGATCAGATGCAAAAACAACATGATATTGGCATTATACAGTTGTATAAATGTTTACATACACTTGTAAAGAACATGTATGTCATGGCAGTCTTGAGTTTCCAATAATTTCTACAACTCTTATTTTTCTGTGGTAGAGTGATTGGAGCACATACTTCTTTGTCACAAAAAAGATTCATGAAGTTTGGTCTGCTCAATTCGGACCAGCTTTTATCACACCCAGACCGACGGTCTCGTGGAGCACTTTAACAAAACGCTGAAAAACATGATTCGGAAGTTTGTGCACGGGATTTTCCCCTTTTGAACTCCTTTTCCGAGGGGCTCGACTCAGACAATTTGTTCTGGGAGTGTTGTTAGTGTTGCTAATATCTATGTTGTAATATCTACATTAGAGTGAGGGACATAAGATTTCTATGAAAAAGTAAACAAACATGTACTGAACATGTTTAAAAGTTAAGTCTATGTCCTTGACAGGGTGGACATATCCCATGTGTCGTATATTAATATACCTTGATATATTACGAGCCTGAGCTCAACCAATGTTTTTCAGAAAGGCACCCAGGCACAGGCAGCATACGAGGGTCGTGTCACGACGCGACGTTGTCAGTGGTCAGCCACAAGCATCTCTGGCTGAACATGACCGGCATGCGCGAGTCCGAGAAGGCGGACTTGATCAATGCGCCCATCTCAGAGACGGGCCTGTTCGGCAACGATCTCTCCGAGACCACTGAGCGCCTCAGGAGGAGGGAGGAGAAGAGGCAGCAGCTTTCCCTGCACCTGCCGTGCTCCCTGCCGGAGCATCCACTACCCGGCTGGGTCCTGCAGCAGCGAGGTGAGCATGGAAGCGGTGCGCCACCGCAGCACCGAGATCCCCTCCCAACGTCGCCCCTGCCACCCACGACCCAGAGCGCTGTGCACTTTGTCGCACTTTGTCCTCCCTGTATGGAAGGAGAGTGGAGCCCTTCTTTAATGAAAAGAATAAAGTTATATCGCTACTTCTCTCGCACGAGGTGGTGATAGAACTGCAGGCTGCCCAGGCAGGACTCCCGTGGCTGCACGAGGGCAGCGCCCCGACGAGACCGGGATCCGGGCGCGTTCACACACCGTGGTTATGGCGGCATTGCACCCAACGGAAACACACACGCTCTCGGGAGCGTGTGATCATCCCTTTTATGATGGGCCCCCCTTGGGCTGTGTCCCCGCCTATCAAGCGGGGGCCAGCAGCGGTGTGAGCCATCAGGGATTTGGAGAAGCCAAAACCCCCCAGTTAGCCGCTTGCCTCCTGTGTGAGCACTATGCCAGGTGGCTGTCTTCTTTGCGTTCTGTCCCGGTGGATGGACAGGACACTATGAAGGGACTACACTCTGCAATTCCGCCAAACTCCAGCACCCTTCCAGGGCGTGGTGTGGACATTGATGACGTCACCGGAGAAGGCTGCAGCTCTGAATGCAGAAATAGCAACAAGGGAGCCATGACAGTGGTGCCCACGGAGCTTCGGAACAGAGGGTTCTATTCAAACTATTTCCTCGTTCCGAAGCGTACAGGCGGTGTGCGCCCGATCCTGGATCTACGCACACTGAATCGCCACATAGCGACTCATCTTACGCATGCTCACCGTGAAGGTGTTGTTGCAGGCGGTGAGTTCCTCCATTTCGCCTTCCAGGGAGTAGCCTACGAGTACACCAGAGTACCGTTCGGTTACAAGCTCGCTCTGCACGCCTTCTCCCGCTGCGTCAAGGGGTCAGGTCAAACAACCGGGCTACGGTGGCTTACATCAACCGCCAGGGCGGTGTGAGATCTCCAGCGTCCCATTATGCAGCCGTGAGGCTGTGGAAATAGGCGCTGCTGCGGCTTCGCTCTGTGAGCCGCATCCCGGGCCACCTGAACGTGGGGGCGGACCTCATTTTGTGGGGAGGCTCCCGCGAGGCAGAATGGCGCCTCCACACCAGATATAGTGCTCCAGCTGTGGAGAATATTTGGGAGAGCACAGGTGGACCTATTTGCAACACGATTTGCGCACCGCACGTGGCCGAGGGGGTCTCCTTTACGCGTTCCCACCCTCAGGACTGTTGCCCAGAGTGATGGAGCGGGTGCATTTGGCATTTGGCTGTCAGTGACACTGATACCTCGTTACCGGTCCTAGGACATCCTCTGTGGGCGTGGCTCATGAACAGTGCAGGCTTGAACAACGTGGACTGTCACAGGCTGTGATCTCCACCATTGTGGGCTCTCGCGCACAGTCCACTTTCCGGCTCTACGCCTCCAAGTGGAATGTGTTTGAACGGTGCATCGACAGTGATGTCAAACGAGTTACTGTAGCTTTGTAACGACAGTTCTATGAAGGAGGCATAGCCCCTTAGGGTTTTATTGTTAGATTTAGGCTTGCTGAATTGGTTTCAGAGGACAAAATGGTGGACCTTCAGGGTTATATAGGCTATGATGCTCCATCCTGATTGGCTGAAGCGAGCCACGTGATGAATTTCAGTAGTTGCGCTTATGCAAGTTGGATGTATACCAATAGGAGCTAGCCCCACAACTCTACAGTAGCTCATTTTGATAGGTTATAATGTATCAATCTAACCCCAAAAGGCACACAAATAGTAGAAACCTCAGGTGTTAAATAGAGATAAGATAAAGTAAAAGTGCATGAAGTGATTGCATTGTGTCCTCTTCTCAATCAAATACAAAAATGCGTTGTGATATATTAGACCTGGAGCGTGGACACTCTTCTTTAAATTAAAACCCCATGGTTTTTCTGCAGACCAATTGTCAGAGAGATTGGAGAGAAGAGAAGGAGTGGTACTGGGTGAAAAATAGTAAACCAGATTTTTGCTCACATATGGAAGATATTTAACACCATCTGTCAAGTGGACCACCCATCAAAACAGGTTTGTCAATATCAATGTGCAGACTAGAGGGCTGTGTTTTGGGACATGACTGGTGTCTATTCATGGCCAAAATGACATCACGTTAAAATTTTCACATGCCAGCGATGGTATTGGCAGAAAACTCATTTTTAACAGCATTACATCATTTATTATTACATCCAGACGGAGTACGAGGTACAAGAAAAACATAATACAATCCAAAATATGAAAATAAACATTACAAAAATAGGTAGCATTTGCTGAAATATATTCCATTCAATATTTCATATCCATGACATTAAAACTGAAATCTGACAAGATAAATATCAATCCAAACAAGTAAATGCCTTCACTCAGCTTTATAAAAAATGTGTATTAGTGAAAAGGTCCTGTCGTGTTGTGGGCACTGACATCACATCCCCCGCTGAGAGCAATGAATCCAGGGCTGTTCATGAGAGCGTGGATGTGCCGGACTCTTGCAGCGTGGAGAATCATTACTGTTTTGTGATTTGCCAGCTCCGCTGATAATCTGCTCATGCGCTCCTCTAGCTGTTAGCCGCCCAAAAACAAAAAGATTTGATGTTAAATTGGTACCATTTAAAAGCGTAGACTGTAAATGTAAATAAAACTGCTCGCTTAAACTTTCCAGACTCAAAGATTTATGGTTCAACTGATGCCTCAGAAGAATGCATGCAAGATTTAAGCCATCAGCAACAAACACATGCATGTCACAATGCATGCGCTGTGCCCATCACCAGTATATTTATACTATTTGATACTCTGGCCAGGCTATGTCTTTTTTTCCTCTCTGAATTTTTTCATAGCGCTGAGATGAATACCAAAGAATTTACTTTCCATAACTATATAGTTACAGAAGGTAGATTATTTGGGAGGTTTCTAAAAAGAGTGATGGCAAACATCATCCTAAATCTATATTTAAATATTATATATTATTTTATTAGATGGGGATGATGATGATCCAATCAATTACATTACTGAACAGTATAGACCAATACATTTTCCTCAATCTAGACATCTAACATGCTAATGGTTTTCTTTAACATGGCTCTCAAATTTTCATATTAAAGATATTATTCTGATAGAGAGCCTATTTCAGGCTCCAGGAGTGGCACACGTGAGACAGGGATCATAATTGTACAACACTACCTTAACAATACCATTGTCAGTTCATCCCTAATAAAAGCAAATTAATTCAAAGAAAATGCAATAAAAATATACAATGTGTATTGTTATCTGCAGATGGAAATTAAAGTTATCCAGACTTGTCCCTTACGTCCTTCAAGTCCTCACGCGTGCCGTCCCTTTCCGGATGATCTTCAGCACTGGACCGCAGCCAATCCTGGTAAACCTTTCGTACAGGCTTCCAGGCCCTGAATGAGCATGTTGCAAGCAAATACACACACACACACATGAAGATATACATCACCAGCAAGAGGTACAACCATTGCCATATTAAGGTACAACAATGGAAAGCCACTATAATGAGGCCACTTATGGTACAATGAAGGAGGAGTGGTGTCTTACTGGAGCCGCTCCCAGTCCAGCTGAAAGCCCTTCACCTCCACTTGCATGCTGCGCAGTTCTTTAGTTAGGCCTGCGGTTGGATCAGGCTCTGACACAACACGCGTTTCCTTTAAATCATCATGGTACAAGAAAAACATGCTTGAAAATATCCAAAATGTGAAAATAAACAAAAATAGGTAGTATTTACTGAAATATATTCCATTCAATATTTGATATCGATGACATTAAAACTGAAATCTGACAAGATAAATATCAATCCAAACTAAGTAAATGCCTTCAAACTACAAAAAACGTGTATTAGTTAAAAGCTCCCGTCGTGTTGTGGGAACTGACATCACATCCCTCGATGAGAGCGAAGTATTCAGGGCTCTTCATGAAAGTGCCGATCTGCTCGGCTCTCGCCGCGTGGAGAGTCATCACTGGTTTGCGATTTGCCAGTTCCGCTGATAATCTGCTCATGCTCTCCTCTAGCTGTTAGCCACCCAAAAACAAAAAGATTTGAGGTTAAATTGGTGCCATTTAGAAGAGTAGATTGTAAATTAAGTAAAACTGCCCGCTTAAACTATTCCAGAAGCAAAGGGTTCAACTGACGCCTCTGAAGAATGTAGGGGTGGGGGGGGGAAATCGATACAGCATAGTAGTGGACGCCTTCTGATACGTTAGGGATGGGAGACACAGACACAGCGGTTGAAAGCGCTACACAGCAGGAAGCGAATAGCGATGTTGCATTCAATAGAACTCGTAAAACTGTAATTAGTCTCGGAAGTGATGCTGCATTCATGGTAACTCGTAAAATTGTAATTTGTGTGGGTTGTCCGCAGACTGAAATACAAACTGTTGAGTTTGTCAGGTGCATGCAACATTATGACAGGTTTTTATGACAGTGTTGGTCAGTCTGTCTTCTTGACAATCCAATTTTGCTCCAATAAAAATGATTAAAGTTGATGGACAGTTTTGGAAGTTTTCCTTTGGAGTTCCTTTTGCAGTTTAAATAAAGGGAATGAATTGCAAAATATCGCAATATAAATTATCGCAATACTCAGCATATTGCAATATCGCAATAATATCGTAACGTGACTTAAGTATCGCGGGGCCTCTGGTGATTCCCACCCCTAAAGAATGCATGCAAGATTTAAGCCATCAGCAACAAACACATGCATGTCACAATGCGTACGCTGTGCCCATCACCAGTATATTTATACTTGTATATTTATACGCTGCAAATACTGTTTGATACTCGATTTTATTAGATGGGGCTGATGATGATCCAACACATGATCCAAACAATTACTTTACTGAACAGTAGAGACCAATACATTTTCCTCATCTAACATGCTAATGGCTTTTCTTTAATATGGCTGTCAGATTTTCATATTAAAAATATTATTCTGATACAGAGAGCCTATTTAAGGCTCTAGAGACTGAGATCATAATTGTACACCACTACATTATACCAACCAATACCATTGTCAGTTAATCACTAATAAAAGCATATTAATAAAAAGAAAATGCTATAAAAAATATAGCATATACATATACATGTCTTGTTATCGGCATATGGAAATTAAAGTTATCCAGACTCGACTTTTACCTTCTTTAACTCCTGATGCACAATGTCCCTTCCTGGATCTTCTTCAGCGCTGGAGGGCAGCCAAGCCTGCAAAACCTTTCGCATAGACATCCAGGCCCTGAATGAGCATGTTGCAAACAAACACACACACACACACACACATGAAGATATGCATCACCAGCAAGAGGTACAGCTATTGCCATTTTAAGGTACAACAATATAAAACCACTATAATGAGGCCACTTATAGTACAATGAAGGAGGGAGGGGGTGTGGGGGGGTTTACCGGTGCAGCTCCCTGTCCAGATGAAAGCGTCTAACCTCTGCTAGAATGCTGAGCAGTTCTTTTGACAGGCCTAAGGTTGAAACAATACACCTTTTCTTTAAATCAGTAAACTCAACTTCTTCATTTTATGGTGTCATGCTCATCTCTTGGAGAGAAAAAAAATCACATCAAGTAGCTTCTTTAGAGATGAGAAACTTTCAAAGTACACAAAAAAACAACACAAGTATTGAGATACAATGTAGAAGTGTCATACATTAATAGAAAGGGTGAATACCTGAACATGTTGTTGAATGCTGATTACATTGGTCATGGGGGACAAAAGTATAATCTATGAGATGAGAGTTGCTGGCTTCCGCTGTCTTTCAGAAATATTAGTTAACATCAGTTCAGATTATAAAGAGATTCATACACAGCCAAGTACAGTACATGCCAAAACGTTTAGATACCTTGGTTTGATGAGTGGGGGTCATAGCATATTGCTTTTGTAATCCATGGAGAGACACAGAGCGTGTGGGAGGTTCAGAGCCAAGTCGTTGCGTGTTCTGGAGAACACAAGATTAGTTAAAAGGACACCAAGTTGCAGTTGGAACGCCAAGAGATTGACAAAGCATGCCCTCACACACACACACTAACTTGCTCCAGACAGTGTTGAGCCTGGCCAACAATTAGACTGTTCCGCAGCTCTGCCTTCCTGCGCCGCTCTGTGGCCCACATTCTCCATGTGTAAAATACCTACAGCACACACATCAAACACCATTTTATTGATTCGATTGACGTTTGATAGTTCAATAATATCACTCAGGAAAAAGCACAGTATGAAGTGCATGGGGGGTTGGGAAATGAAATTAAACACTTTTATGGTACAGTTAGAATTGCATTGATCTTCGAATATCAAGATATTCAGGAACACTTGATGCCAAATTTGGATACTGAAGCAGTGTATACTTCGGTCAGTGAGACAAAACAGGTTTATGCACCAAGTGTGAATGCGGCATGTATTATTTGTTTATAAAAGGGATTTTCTTTTCTAAGCAGAATGTTTTGTATGTGTTAAAGCAGTATTTGACCATTCACTCCCTATTACTGGTATCTAAAAATAGAAAAATGAAATAGAAAAATATATTTTAAAAACCAGTATTGAAGAAATAGGATTAATATCAGTACTGATAGATTTTGTAACAATAATGAGCCGGACTCTTTTCACACCGTTTCATAACAAGCTGTTTTGGTGTGTGCGCAGGTGTTACCTTGGCCTGGAGGACGGGGGCAGAGTGCAAGAGGGCCTGGGCCGGTCCAGAGCCAGTCATAATAGAACTTGGTCTCAGGACCAAAGGCCTGGAACTAGTTGAGACTTTTGGAAGGCACAATACCGCCAAGGTATTCTGTGGTTCTTCATGTAGCTGATGCCTTCCGGGTATGTCCATGGTATCAGTGTTCAGGACCGATACCTGTGTTTGAGAACTAGCATAAAGAGAAAGGGGAGTAAATAATTAGGAATTACTAGTTTGAAGTTATTAAAGTAAAACTTACAAAATAAAATGGCATCTTCTTTTTCCTCAAGACAATATTCCTAAATACTTTACCCCAAAACTTTAACTGGAAAATCAAGTGGTGGTGGTGGGCGTCGAGGCTGAGTTCTACGAGGACGTGATGGGGGCCTGCATGAAAGGACCAACACAGAGACTAAGACCGTGCTTTATTAAAGAGTTACACTGTGATATTGTTGCAATCTGTGATACAGACTCACAGTTGGCTGGTCACACTGTGTTGGTCCGACTGTGACAAGGAATCACCATGTGACACACTCTTTGAGCCAACCGTTTGCAAACTGGAGCTCACACTCTTTTTAGCCACTACTCCTTTGACCTCTAGCGTCCTGCCTGGTTCACACAGCGCTCGCTGCTTCACTCTATCAAGGGGTCTGGGGTTCTGGAAAACACAGGATTAGTTAAAAGGACGCCAAGATGCAGACAAAACATGCCCTCAGACACACACACTAACTTGCTCCTGGCAGGGTTGACCCTGGCCGGCATTGAGACTGTTCATATGCGCATTGTATTTGAGGATGTAGGTCAGTCCTTCCACCAGCAGGTGGTCTCTGTAGAACACTGCCCCTATGTGCAGACGCTCTTCCTTCCTGCGCCGCACTGCGGCCCACAGCCTCCATGCATGCAACACCTACAGCACACACACAAAACACCATGAGGTCTAAATCAACACCACTTCTGCACGATTGATGTTAAGGGTACAGTATGGTGTGCATGGGTGGTTGGGAATTGAAATTAAACACTTTTATGGTACAGATAGAATTGCATTGATCCTCAAATATCAAGAAATTCTGTAACACATGATGCCAGATTTGGATACTGAAGCAGTTCTTGTGTTGAGTAGAGCTGCAATGATTAGTCGATTAATCGACAATCGACTATTTTGATAATCGATGAATTGTTTTGAGTCATTTTTTAAAAAGAAAATTTCCAAATTCTCTGATTCCAGCTTCTTAAATTTGATTATTTTCTGGTTTCTTTAGTCCTGTATGTCAGTAAACTGAGCCAGAACTACAACTAGAGGTTTTTGCACGCGTGAATGCGGCATGTATTATTTGTTCATTTTGTAACAATACGGAGCCCTATTCTTTTCACACTGTTTTATAACAAGCTGCTTTGTTGTGTGTGCAGGTGGTACCTTGGCCTGGAGACTGAGGGCCCAGTGCCAGAGCGCCTGCTCTGTCTGCTCAGCCTCCTGCCTCCTGCTCTGCAGCTGGGAGAAGGAAGTGAAAGATCAGGTGACTGCCAGGAGTTTACATCATGCTCAGAAAAGGCATGTTGAACAATTTTCTTGCACTTGAAGAGATGAAAACAAAAACAGGGGAAAAGGCTGTATCGTGTCCTTTTCTACTCATTTATGTACGGTCTGTAAAGGAGTTGTAAAGGTAAAGCTCATTGTAAAGGAGGGGTAACATACCTTGATTTTCCACCGTTCAAAGTAGGTCTGGTAGCATTTCTGGCTGAGTAGCAATATTCCTTGTCGTTCCATGGCCTGTGAGTTAACATAATAAAAATGGCATGAGATAGTATGTCAGCATTTTCACAACTAAAGACAGTAAGCTTTCTGATGTAGTCATACAAACCTTGCATTTCTGGCATTGGTAGCGATGAGTCTTCAATGCTTTAAAAGCTCTAGAAAGAAGTTTGGAGTTGTAGTGCTGTATGGCCTTATCCATGCCTATTCTCTCCTTCAGAGTGTTTACTGTTCTGAGCCTCCAACGTCTCAAAGTATCCTGTAACAAGACTGATGAACAAAAACAATGTGTGGAATTGAGATGTAGCAATGAGCAATTTAATAAAAAGTTACAAAGTGACAAATAACAGGAAAACAAAGTTGGACTGATACTACAACACTCCTGGCTCCTATAGAACGCCATCATTTTAACTGTGCATTCTTGATAGTGATATATTCAATCCATCATTCATCCACTATTACCCCGATCGATGCGACTCTGAGCCCAGGTCAACACTTCTCCCTGGTGGCTGCGCTTTGCTATAGCATGGGTCGCAGCTTGTGTCCATGCATGAAATGCCTGGAAAAAAATGACAAAATTCTCATGAACAAAAACCGGATATATCTGGTTATGAATGTATAATTATTAGTCACAAAAGTCGTATAAAAATTAAGCAGTGTGCATTTCATTTTATGCCACTCTAACAGACAATGGAATATGAATGGTAACATTAACGGAAGTTAATCTGACAAGCTGGCAAAAAAATACACCTTTATTGATGATGGCGACAAAGAAACTGCTATTGAAACTGAATTTTCTTTTGCGGAGAAACATGGAACAAATGCGTCTCATCTGTCAAAAGAGAAGGTTGTGTCAAAGTAGCTTATCTGGAGCGTCACCATGAACAGCTTCAGAGTTCAGAGACGTCTGTCCACCAGACAGCGACCCTACTCTGCCGTGGTTCCATGTTCCGTATTCTATGGATTAAGATTTCTCATAAGGAATGTGTAACTTATTTTTGAACTTGAGGTGAAGTTTATTTACCCAAATAAAATGTTTTTTTTATTTTTATGTGTCTTTACTCGAATTGAGCATATTTTTTCCATATTCAACGATCCTTTTACAAGAGAAAATAAAAAATAGCAAGACACTTTATTTACCCACATAACTATTTTTTTAATAATAATGATAAAAAATATATATATACAGTGGTGTGAAAAAGTGCTTGCCCCCTTCCTGATTTCTTATTTTTTTGCATGTTTGTCACACTTAAATGTTTCAGATCATCAAACTAATTTAAATATTAGTCAAAGACAACACAAGTAAATACAAAATGCAGTTTTTAAATGAAGTTTTTTATTATTAAGGGAGAAAAAAAATCCAAACCTACATGGCCCTGTGTGAAAAAGTGTTTGCCCCCCCCCCTGTTAAAACATAACTTAACTGTGGTTTATCACACCTGAGTTCAATTTCTCTAGCCACACCCAGGCCTGATTACTGCCACACCTGTTCTCAATCAAGAAATCACTTAAATAGGACCTGCCTGACAAAGTGAAGTAGACCAAAATATCCTCAAAAGCTAGACATCATGCCGAGATCCAAAGAAATTCAGGAACAAATGAGAAAGAAAGTAATT
>OMKR01101583.1:0-16537 GCA_900302355.1 Cyttopsis rosea
GATGCGCAGGATTGGTCCCAATTGGCACCAGGGGCACCAGGGGCAAGCCGCTAAGACCCGAACACAGCCGGCCGGGGGCCCACCTAGTCTCCCCCCCGGGCCAACCTGCCAGTGCGCTGCCCACCCCAGAAACGCCAGTGCTTAGTGCTGTGTGCTGTTTGTGGATGCAGTAGAAATTACGGGGCTTGGGGCGCAAGTCATCCAAGCATGTCTAACCCGAACCACTCGTACCCCTCCTGCCCCGTAGACCATGGTTTGGTGGGGTGTTATTTGGATTAAGATTTATGTTGAAAACATACACATGTGTTCTAAACTAGTATGAGTGGAATTTAAATTGCAGGACAGTCATGAGGCGCAAGCAGACCAAGGCATATTATTTTTCAACAGAGGCCTAATTAAAATGTTGGTTCTCATAATTTATTACGGTTCTTACCTCACTGAATGCTTTACTATTGAGAAACCTACCGCTCTGTTGCAGAAATGAGTTTAAATGGAGTCTAAATGGGGCAAACATTTAAGCCTTAAAAAATATGTTTAAATCTTTTCCAAAAATATGAAATTAGCATTCTAGTCACGTGTCATAACAGTAATATCACATTTTAATCACAATTAATCAATATAACTGTGAAAAATGGATCATATCCATGGTTTATGACCATTTTTTGGTATAACATATAAAGACTGATTATATTGTGAGTTTCCTGTTTTAGAAAAGGAGATTTAACATGTTTTTAAGGCTTAAATGTTTACCCCATTGGACTGCATTTAAGCACAGTGAGAAGCAGCAGCAGTGCGGTAAGTTCGATTTTACATAGGCTCTGCCCTCTAGCATCATCCTTATTGGCTTCCCCGGCGCCATGTGCGCCTTGCTGAAAATAATAGAATGTACCCATCAGCCTATCAGCGCTGGCCTGCCGCTATAAAAGGACCGTGTGCCCGCCTTTCTGCTCCCTATTTTCTTCAGCAACAATTCACTGGAGAACAAAGAATATAAGTACCTGAAGATCCTACCATGAGCGACACTAGCGTCCCACCACAACGGCCCTTTTCAGGGCCAGGCTCCCTTGGCCAGCGGTGTGAGGGATGCCCAGCATACTTGACCAGCACGTCCGCTGCTTCGAGTGCCTGCCGTCCCTCCACGCCAAACAGGGAGCTGAACATCCGGCGGCCTGTGCAGCATGCGCAGCCCTGCCGAAGGGTGAACGAGACCACCATCTCGCTCACTTTTACTTCAGTGATGACGTCCCATTGGAGGAGGGTCTCGTCCTGTTTAAGATCTGGACAATACCTGGCTCCATCCAGGCGCCGGTTTCCACCTACCTCCCTTTTACGGCCGTAGAGAGGAGGGTCGACGCCCAGATGAAGAGGATCCCTCGTCTGGAGAATGGGTTGGCATCGCTCCTGAACCCTCATGCCGTATGGCAGACAGGAAGCCCATTCTGTGGGCCACCAGCTCCTCTCTGGTTTTGCGATGAGGAGTTGTTGACATGTTTTTATTTACACATGTTGTAAATATAAATAAAAATTAAGATGTGAAAAATGTTTATTTTAGTAAACAATACATTTTCAACAAAGAGCAATCCTATGATACCCTTCCTCTATCCACCCTACCTCTCTCGAGCCACGGTGCATGTATACGAGAATGCGGGGTTTCTACAGCCTACACAGATGATGGCCCAGGTGGGCTACCGTCTTGCCCTCAGCTCTTCCTGCCAAGAGGATGAAATTGGAGATCCCGGAGTTAGCTACAGGTAAACCACCGGGTGTCTCCACAGCAGTCGCTGAGTCTGCTGGGCAGCTGGCTTTAGTGTTGTGTCGTTCGCAAACGATTAGTTGAAAAGAACAAATCTTTTGGGTGAACAAACTGAACTGAATCAGTCAGTTCAGTTGAGCTCTCAGTCAGTTGCACTTGCGCTTGTACTCACTCACAGAGAGTGACCCCTGGGCCACACCAGAAGCGACACGTCAGCACACGAAATTGGCATCACATTATTTTCAGTTCACACCGGGTCCGTCTTCATTCTGTCTCTGACGTGCTACCAAGCAGCACTCTCCAGACTTTCTATCACTGAAATACAACAAATTGTGGAATGTATCAACCTTTAAGAAGAAGAAGAAGAATGATTTATTAATCACACATTTACCACACACATGCGGAGGGTGACACACACACACATGCAGGAGTGGCGAACGATGAGATACAGTCTCTGCATTTATCCCATCCCGGCCGTCCTTCCTCCAGGGGCAGCCCTCACTTTGTCGGCGCCCGGGGACCAATTCCAGGTGGTGGATCCATGTCGTGGTCAGGGACAGGACAGGAAGTGTTCTGCACGTTTTTAGTCGGGGTCCTAATGTTGGAGGAGACCCAATGCGAACACGGGGAGAACGTGCAAACTCCACACAGAAAGGCTCCTGATTGGGAGATAACCCACTGGAGCACGGTGCCAACAGTGAGGGCTGCCCACTGCTCCCCCTGGAGGAAGGATGGCTAGGATGCGAAAAATGCAGAGACTAAATCTCATTGTTTCACCACCCTCTGCATGCGTGTGTTAAAAATGTATGACAAATATATGATTCTTCTTCTTCTATAATGTGTATATATGTAATTTAAATATAAGTGAGGTTTAATTTGTTGTGGGGAAAAATGTATTTAACTAATCCATATTAGGACCGCACATCAGCTATTTTATATTTGTGGTTGATGCAAACCCGTACTGTGAACGAATCAGTGATTCACTGAATCACTGATTCGTTCGCACTGATTCATTTGCAGTACGGGTTCGCGTTTGCTGCATCACTGCATCACAGTGGATTCACTCACTCACTGTTCGCAGGTGGAATGTTTACAAGACAGCAAAGACACAGCTGATTCGGGTTGCTAACATTTAGCTGCAATGATTCAACAACATTGGTCTCGGACTGCAATCCAGATATATGACATTATCTAGATATGCATAGGCTGACTGCAGCAGGATGCTACCCGGGTTCGGGGGAAATGACAGGAAGAGATGGTTTGCCAGTCAAAGTTCAACTTAAAGCGCTCCAGTGTGGAGCTAATAATAAATTAAACAATATAATGGAACGCAACATGCGATCACTGCCGGAGGCTTCCTCTGCTGGCAACTGTGTTGTGCCTGGTTTGGGAACGCACCTAGTCCGTGGCGGTCCATGACTCAGTCTCTACTGCAGACAGGACAGACATATAAGAAACCTCACCCAGCTGCTGTGATTGGCCATTCAACTTGATTAGACACAGCTGACACTGAGACGGGGAGCAGTTTACCACACTAACTGCCCCCCGCCTCCCGACACCAGCTCGACCACGCCCCAGAGTCTGTCACACTGAAGGTTACTGCGCGCAATGCCGCGCAGTAACCTTCTGCGGGTGGAGGTGGCAATCTGTCACCTGGGGGTTTCCCCTGGACAGTAGGTCCACCCCCTACTTGTGACGGGCAGGGATGTGGACCGCATGGAGGTATAAAAAGTTCCGCTCCGCATAGAGTAACAGATGATTCGCCATCTGACTCAGCGGAGGGGATTGGACCCCCCCCTGTCGGTTGATGTACACTATATGATGTATGCTATAACAATTACCCCTGGTGCCGTATGTGCGGCACCGGGTTTCATGCTTCCCACCTGTTTCTTTATCGAATGTGTGATTGGACTCAAACGGTGCTTTGTGGTACTGTGGGGGTTTGTGTTCAATGAGCTCGGGCTTATAGCTGGAGTCTGTTGCGCTTCTACCCTGAGAGGCGAGGGGGAACGGGGCAAGTCATTCACCACACTGCCGTTTGGCCCTGCCGGGCGACCCACCTCAGTGCGGCTTATCTCCATGAGTGTGTTTCCCACCGTGTACACGGAGAGACAGGGACGCTTTGCTGGCACAGAGTCTTCTGTCTGCTGCCTCACTTTCTCGCTTCCTCCTCTCTTCAGGGCTTAGGCGGCGCCACCGTGGAGCCCTGCTGCTGTCTCCCTCAGGACTGAGATCGGGGCCTGGCCCCCATGGCGCTTCCTCTGCCGTGCTGGGGAGCGGCCGTGGCCGGCCGAGGGATCCAGGCCTGGAACGCCTCTTGGCCCTCTCCTCGTCGAACCTGGCCGTCATTAGTCCCATGGCCTCTCCAAATGCTCCTTGGGGGGACACCTTGTCCCGGTCCTGGAGACCTGTTAAGCCCAGCCAGAGGCCCCTGTGCACCGCCATGCACGCTCCCGTCCTCCTTGCCGTCGCCTGGGCTGCTCCCCTGGTGAGGTGGAGGGAGAGGTCCGTGGCCTTCCTCAGCTCACGCTAGCCATGGGGTAGGGCTCATCGTCCAACGTGTTTTCCCGTTTATTCAGTACGGAGTCACCATTTTGTTTTCTGTTGGTCACACAGCTTGATTCCATCACATTTTCATGTCCCGCCCTACAAGAACGTTGAATGTCACAATGCAAATTCTGGCTATGCCAAGTAAACTGAATAACTGACACATCTTAAAAAGTGGGCAGGGTGGCGATTCAGGGGCTGGAACCAGTCAAAGAATTGACAGACTTGGATATAACATCTAATATATTTTGCAAAAACAAAGTTCTTCACAAAAAAGACTGCACTGGTGACCTGCATTCAATATTCCTCGATACTATACAACTATTTATAGCAATGGGCTACATTGACTTGAGTCCATCATAAGAAGACTTTGAAAGCGAAATAGTTCTGTACTAAAAAGTAGCTGCTCAAAATGGTTCTCAAATTCCACATGGAAAGAATAATGCTAAAAACAGTGTATATCGTGCTACTCTACTACTAAAAGCAACTGCTGATGGCCAAGGCCATCAGTATTTGTTTGGTAAAAAGAAGATTTATCGCTTGTACAACCCTAATCCATTGACAGTTCTCAATATCTGCTACAATGCGGCACCTGCCACCAACCACACAGCATTCACTCCCGTCTATTGGAATGGTACTCACTTTGGATGACACTCTCTCTTCCATCAGAATTCCATTTCAGTGCATTTGTGCATTGTGGTCCCATTCTTTCCAGCTTTTACCTTGCTTTAGATTTGCAAAATAATGAGAATTCCTTTTCCCTTTTCAAAAGCCCTGTTTAACTCCTTTAAGTGGACAATGGACATGTCTTTATACTGACAAAAGAAATCTTGCAGGGACAATCTTGACATTCTTATCTGCCTTCATATTACTGACTTTCTATTTGCACAGCTATTAATGGCGGCTGTGATGCCTCTTTTATACAAAGACATCTCATTCGGGCAAGTTGTTGTCAATGAACAGGCCATTGTCAATGGCAGTTTATACAAAGGAGAGCTTCAGCTAATTATTACACAATTGGCAGCACCATATATTATCTTTACTGATTTTTATGTAAACTAAGCACTTTCTCATGCACAGAGTGTTCTCTCTATTCTTATATTTACTCTGTTGTATTAAACTGCCTTGAAATTGGCATTTGATTCATTATATATGTAGCAATAACCGAGACAGCCATAATTGCCTTTGAGGACATTGTTATGTGCGATTATGGAATCTCTGCTTCTGACTGCAGAATCCAGTGTCTGCATCTGTTATTCAGCTCAACCTGCTTCACAGCAGTTATCCTCTCATCAATTATTTCCAAAAGATTATGTTCAGGATTTTGTTAGGACAGCTAAAGTGCAGCCGCTAAAGGCATGCAATTATAAGACATTTCTCATCAAACATATTCATTGAGGTCCCATGACAATGTAACATTGGGAGCAATTTGATGTTGACTTTAGAACGTTAATTTCACTCTAAACTCATCTGAGTTTACTGGTGATCATTTACCAGTCAATAATTAAAAATAGATATCCAAAAATGAGCCCATCTATATAAAGATCCATAAAGATTGATAAACCAACCTTTGACTGACCCAGAGTTCCAGGCATTACAAGCATATGGGTGAATAACTTCTCAGTAAACTGTTGGGTTTTTGTAGAATGGGACACCATCAGATGAGGAACAGTCAGTGACAAAAGAAATCACTGAATAATTGATGGCAACATCATTGGAAAGATTTACTGTTTTGAGCCCCTATGACCTGTCCCCTGACCCTTAACATGGGAGTCTAATCTCTCTCTGGGTCTCTAAATGGGCAGTCCAAATGAATCCTGTTCAAAGAATGAAATAGCCTAATGCAGTATTGACGGGTGCATGTGTACCGAATCACTGAAGGAAAAAAATAATAATGTCCATTATGACTTTACGTGGTTCAGCAGTCAGTGAAGCAAAGGTGTTTTTACCAAAGTGTACAACAAAACAGATAGCTGTCGGAGACTATTTAGCATGTAAATGTAGGCCCGGGCTTGTGAGGGCCAGGCTTTGTCCAAAGCGCAGCGATGTGGACTGACGAATGAAAGAAAAGCAAAGGTCAAATATTTTTAAAAAGCAGCTTGATCATCAATACATTGTTAGATGGGTGAATTGTTTGTTTTTTTGTCCAATATCATCCATCGGCTATACCGCACACAGAACCGTGGACATTTTTGTAAACGATTTGGGAGTAGAATAGCTGAATGTGTGCTTACAGTATACTATATCCTACTTGCATTTTATGCATCTCATTGCAAATCATTTATTTGCTTTTGTAAAAGGCAATTATGAAATCCTATATTCTATAAATAAAGTGCCAATTTATGGGCAGCTCTCACATCATGGGTTAAAAGTGTACGCCGCTACACACACAAAAGAAAGGCTGATTGCTAGGGCACAAAAGTACCATGGCCATTAAGGGGCTGATAGAGTTTTGCCTCCCACCATCAAGACACAACTATGATTAGACACTAATTGGGTGGGGGCTCTATTTCAGCCTGTTGTGTGTATGTGTGTGTCCACATGTGTACATCTGTTTAGTGTAATTAGTCCACTGTCAAGGCTGCGTTTCTGTATGTCAAATTGTTTATATGTTATAAAGAATGCATGTGTCTAACACGCGTATTGTATGAAAACACTCGAGGCTCCAGCGGAGGAAGTCTTTTGAATCCATGTGCAAATTTACAAAAGCATGTTTTACATTCACATTTGCTTTTGTTGGTCTAAACAGAAACAGAAATAAAGCCTTTGTCAACTTAAAAAGTGACAATCTTTTCACAAACACACAGTAGTACGCAATTAGATGCTGAACCCTGCAAAATAAAAAAAACAAAAGCATAACATTCAAAGAGAGGAAGATTTCTTTGCGTATAATTACTGCCTTAATTAATTATATATATATAATTATAAACCGGTTACTCATAGCTTACCCAGTCCTCAGTGCGACAAAATATTGTATTATCTTTGGCTACTGAATAGTTCATGGTAATCAGACATGGTAATCATTAGTTCTCAGGCTTTAGGAGGAAAACCATTCACCATGACAAAAAAGGAGGGGTGGGGGTATCATTTTGTGGTACCTCTCCTTATCCAACGGCATCTTGAAGGAATAGGGGCAGGACATACAGGAGGAAAAATTTGAAAATTGCAGTACTTTTCCATCATTTTGTCTGGCTATTTTGAGTCAAATTAGATTGAGGGCGTCAGATCTGTCTTGTGTAACACAATGAGGCACATTTGGTTAGCGAATAGAAAATGTGCATCCAGTGGAAGATCAAAAAGATGTGCCAACAAAGCAGTTTGTGTATCGCCTTGCTTGTTTTTTTGTCAAGGAGTATCTATATTTTTTATGAAATTGCATCGGGCTGAAAAAGAAATGAAATATCAGATTCTCTACTCCACTCTACGCCTCGACTATGCCTCTACCTTATGAATCATTTCATAATTAGCAGCAACTGAAGCCATCTTTTATTTTCATTCATCTTAATATCAGACATCAATTATATATTATTTATTATCACCGTTTTTCTCCTTGATTTCCAGGCTCCAAAGGTGGTTGTCTGAGCAGATGCATTGTGAAAGAAAGCTTCCATAATGGAAGAATTGTCTTACGCCCTTTAAAAAAAAAATGATTGTTTGTTGTTTGTTGTTGTTTGACAATTAAATTCCATAGCAGCTAAGTGTTTTTTTTTCTCTGAATATAGAGTGGTCCGTAAGTCTAATTTGCATATGGAATTTGACAACATGAGCACACAGCAGCGTTGAGAACACTGGATGTGACCCTTGACACAAATATTCATGAGGAGTCATTGCTATCCAGGGCTTATATTGGGATATATTGGTCGACCCTAATATCTTTTTTTAGCAAACCTATCTCTCTATCTATCTATCTCACTATCTATCAATTTCAGTAGAAGAGTAATTACAGATAATCCAAGATTTTACTAATAGTTACGGGTGGGCCGATCACATGATAGTCGATTGGTATCCGTAAAATGTACCCCAATAGTCATGATTGGATGGTCAGAATCTGAAAAACCTGAAGTTGCTTTAAAAAAGGCAGTAAAAGGAGCTACTTGCTTTCATTGTGAAAAAAAATGATGTTATTTTTGTTATTACCCTTGCAACGCGAACAAAAAGCTGCTTGGGTTCGGCTCGGTCGTCAACCCTCACTTTATGTTGTCGTGGTGTGGTAGCAGACGGGCAAATGTTGTAATAATCCATCCAATGAGTAATTCCCAGAAGCGCCAGGTTCCTCCATCCATGATTGTTTACACTTGCTGCCACGTGCAGATAACGTAAATGAATTTGTCATTGACGTACAGCAGATATCCAAAGAGACCAAATGATAACAAAATTTCATTTATCCGATCACAGATATAAACTCAAAATGATTGGACGACAATCGTAATAGGACAAAACACAATATCCGTAATGGATAGTCGTTTCATCCGATCAATCGGCCCACCCCTACTCATAGTCACAAAATTTTTTACTGTGGCTGGTGGAGCTTGCTTTAATTATTATGTCTCACTTTCACTATACAGTGAAAGGTTTGGCTGATCTGACAATTTCATGGGTCCTCAAAGTTATCAGTGAGTTTGATTGTCCATCCCCAATTTAACCCATGCTCTATCAGACTTGAATAAAAAATTATAGTGAATTATCTTTGATGGATTTGGCGTGTAGTAAGGAACTTCCTCAGGAGACGTCCACACAGCAAATTATGGTCTTTGGAATAAACTCGCCATGAGCCACATGAACTAAAATTTTGTGTATAGAATAGAATAGCCCCCAAACCAGAATCAAAGGAACCAGACCAGACTAATTCACCAACAAGAATGAACCCTGAACAGGTCAGCTGGAGAACGTCTGAAAATAAACTCGGGATATCTGAACCCTTTATCGTACCTTATGGCCATCTTCAAATTTTTGAATGGCGGAAATGTGCTGTGCAAGATGTCGAAGTGATATGATATTCTAGGTGATTGTATGACTGCCTTACAGGAGGTAATGAGTCTGCAACATTTGCTGTTGCCTGGCAGCTTCTTCAGAAGAATCAAGAATGATTTTTCTTGCTAAAATAAATTTTAGCATTAGATGCAGTGGGCAGCCATAGACCGACACGCAGAGACTCTGGAACTAACAGTTAAAAAGCTGGGGCCTTTCAGTATAATGCAAGTAAGCAGCTGCAGGCATTTCTTTTGGTGTGAGGAAAACCCATGTAAACATGGGGTTTACATGGGTGTAAACTCCACACGGAAAGGGCCCCCCAGTCGGTTGACCAAGCCATAGTCCGGTCCCATCGCATACTTGAGGCAACGGGGCTAACCCCTGGCCACCTCACCGCCCCAGCCACGCCCTGTGTGCCCCAGTGTCCGAAATTGTGAACTACGTACGACATGCTACATTCAGTGTTTGTACTATTGTCCGTTTACATCATCGAGCTGGTCAGCCTCATTCCATCTCGTTTACATGATCAAGCTCACAGTGCCCTGGGAGGATGCAGTGGAGGAGGCCTACGAGCGCAACTAGCTGAGGTACACTGAACTTGCAGCCAATGCGCAACAACATGGCTGGAAAGCAAAGGTCCGACCAGTCGAAGTCGGCTACAGAGGGTTTGTAGCCTCATCAATGTCAAGGCTACTCCGGGAGATGGGAGTGCGAGGGAAGGCCCACTGGCAAGCAATCAAAGACCTCTCCAGAATTGCTGAAAAAGGTAGTCAGTGGCTCTGGATGAAGAGAAAGGACTCCACCTTGGCCCTCAGGTAAGTAGATGGCATCTAGGGGGTGAGGCCGGGATTCACCGCTGAACCCTCTGGAGGTGTCATGGGGCTATTAGTGAAACATCGAGGAAAGAGGGCGCCCACTTGATAACCCAGAAGATGCCATCACTTGACCATCCCGCAGAGTCTAGACAGCATGTCTCACAAGTGCAATTAAGGAATCTTAACATCTAGTTCTACATAACAAATCAGTGTGCTTTAGTATGTGAGTAAAAAGAACGATGGCTTCTCGGACAAACAACATCATCATGTTGCCACACCACTTCTTTTCAGCACGTTGTGGGTTGAGGACGACACTGCATAGACTTTTAATGGCATTTTGCCCTCACAATGCATTGTAGGATACACTTGCTGGCGTAATATGCAGGTTTTGGATATTGGAGATACTAAACACAAATTGTGTGTCACATGTACAACATGTGTTCAGGATAAGGAATTATCTGTGGTTATTATACTTTGTATTAAAACTTGTCTCACACTTGACGATTACACTATACTTTGAATCAATTCAGATCATATTTTTCTCAAGACACAGCTAAATAGATTAAATAGATTTCCCGTAAGCCACGTCAGCTGCTCTTCCAAGAGACGACACTCCGCTCGTTGATTCTGAAGGGCTGGTTGATTTCTGTGGCTACAGCGTTGATACAGATACTGTATTTCTGATTGCCATGACAGCAGCGGCCGATGCTTAAAGTCCCTATCGTGCCACCCATAGCATGCTTACAATGTTATTCAATGTTAGTGTGCGTTAATAGTATGTCTCTTCATCCTGGTTAGCTATTCACTGAGCCCGCTTAACAATTTCAATGGACTGTCATATCCATCGTTGAAAACCATTTCTGCCTTCTCCTGGGCTGCAAGGTGGGTTTGAGAATTTTAGATTCTGTAGTCCAATCTGATGAATCTATAAATAATTAAGAAGATCAATTAAATTTTTCCTCACTTTTATTTTGGGGAGATTAGGCATTTCTGCTTTTTAGTAGGACTGCCAAGGTTAACAAGTTAACTTTCAAACTTTGAACTCAAGGACCTTTGAAAATATTACTTTCACTGAAGCACCATTTATGATTATGAGGAATTTAAACCTTTCTTTCCAGGCCACTTGGCACCCTTTGCTACTTTTAATCATCATTTGCGTCTACAGTAAAATATTTTTGCGAGTGCCATGGCAGCGGAGATTGCTCTATCTTGGCCAGGTGATAGCAAACAGTACATGGCTGTTGGTATTTGAGGCACTTGTGATAAGTCATTCTGCCATTGACTTCAATGAGCACATTCTTTTTTCAGGATATATTACAGTTAGCAGAGCAGTTGTGTTTAACAAAAAGTATCTTTGTTCAAATTTGCAAAGAAGTCATAGTCAATGCTGACGGCAAAGAAAGGCAGCACAGTGGGTTTGCGGCAGAAATAGAATGGAATATGAAATATAATATTCATAAGTATGTTTTAATTAGTGTATAATCCCATAAAAATTTTAATTGTGTTTTTGTTACCTTAGAATTAGCCATTTATATCTACATGGGGGCTGGAGCCCCTTCCACGGACGCCGCCATGTTGCACCGTCTTGTTGCTACAGTAGTCCAAAACTGACAAACCAAACACTGGCTCTAGAGAGGGACTTTCTCCTTCACGCCACCATGTTGCACCGCCATGGACACAGAGGGAAATTAATTTGGTTGCAATCTCCGACCTCACTGCTAGTGGCCGCTAAATTCTACACCCTGCATCTTAAAAAGCACTAAATTAGTACTGAGAAATCTTTATGATTTCTTGAAAGTTTCAAGAAAATTTTGACTCTGGACACAGAACCATACTCCAGCAGACAATTCTTAAATTTACCCCCGGTGAATAATGAAGAGTTATCTAATCTATCTCCATAAATGCTACAACTTCTGCAATAACTTTGTAATATAATATATCTATTGTAAATAACTTTGACCTTTAATTTATCCATTGATATCCATGTACAATCATTGTATATACGTTTATTCATTCTATACAGTAATATTCACCATTTTTCATTTTCATTTGCAGCAACTATACCATTACTTAGTCCTTACGGTCCTTTCAGTTGTTAAGCTATTTTATGTAAATGTAAATATGTGTGTCAAACAATGCACAAACCAATACCAAGTCAAATTTCCTGCACATGAAAATGTACTTTAAAATTTACGTAAAATAAAACAGATTCTAAATTACACAAGCCACCCTGCAACCTAGGTAGAGGAGAGCGTTAGTGTTAAACAGAGGTTCACAACTACACATACCTACCAACTTAAATGCACATTCTGAAAAATCCTGCAGCTCCATGTCCTGTGGTCATAGCACAATGTGCATTAATTCATATTCATTTGAACGAGTAATCAAAAAGAACAATATTTAATATTTATTTATTCAAAATTAATCTAAATTAGAATGTGTTTCCTCTCTTCTCACCAAATCAATGACAATCATGCCGTTACTCTCTATAGGCCCTTTCAATAACATCTCTCGGAAACAGTAAAACTACTTGCTTGGGCTTTCTTTTTTAAATTCCAATAAAGGTCTGTGTTAATGGCTTGAGGTGAGGAGAAGCACTCTGTGTCCTAGGGGGCAAAGTTAAGCTAAGACTGCCCTCTGGTGTAGTCACACTGGGCACTTGAGACCAGTGACACACACACTCTATTCATTGCCTATTTTAGAGGATAAAGGATAACAAACATTCATTGTACAGATAATGTTTAGTCAGGCATCATTTCCTTGCAACTTAGCACTAGAGTCAGGAAAACCTTTTTTTGTTTGTTTATTTGCAGGAACAAGTGTCAGTCTAACCATGATTCTAGAATATTAGACAGACTCTGAATAGACAATAATCTCTGACAATAGACAAAACAACCACTGAAACAAGATACATTATTAACATCCCCCTGTCTGACTCAGGTTACCTAGATGATCACCTAGGAATTGTACAGTGTACAGGAGGCATAATAGGCCTCTTATAGTGCTCCTTGAAGGACCATGGTTGTCTGGGAAAGCCAAAGCCATTCTGAAGTGAAAAGTAAGTATTTCATTGCACTAAAAGTCACTATTGCTGATCACAAACCTATAACCCAATTTCTATATTGTGCAAAAAAGGTATTTTGTAAAAAAGGAAATTTCCATCAGACAGCCAGAATCACTAATTACTTTAAGCCTGCACAACAGCCACAACCTCGGGGACAAAGGCAACAGATTTAAAGGCACAGATTGGAGACTAAGAATGAGATTATAGATTTAAAGCCAGGGGGATCGCTCAACTTGAGATACTAAACCGTTTGAGTGTGCTGTAACATCTGGGCAGACAAAGATAATTCATACAATAAAAGATAATGGAAGCTAAAAGCAGATTAAAAAGCTTAGTTGATGATCATTGCTTGGAAGCCTATGGGGTCTATGAGAAGGAGTTTAAATTATGAGAAGGATACAGGGCTAAATCAGTGCAGATGTTACAGCAGGCAAAATGCTAACGTGAAATAATTATTCATAAGTGTGCATCATCATGCTGTCTTGAGAGCAAAGCGCAAAGCGTATCAAGGCAGCATCAGGCGCATCAACTCAAAATTCAACTGTGATGTTTTAACAAAATGCATAAAAAGTCCAAATCTTATTCAATTATTTTATATTACTCAAATCTAGTTCAACATCAGAGTTATGTTATAAAATGATAAACAACAATTCATTTTGCTTGGACAATGGCCGAAGCTACTAATTAATATTAAGATACTGGAGCCAATTCATCTTAATTTAGAGAGGCGCTGGGCTGTATCATTGAATAGCTATTTGAACTGCTTTGTGGCCAGCTCTCTTAGAGTTCTCTCAAGATGTCCTTTAATATAGATGGGTGTGTGTGAGTGAGTACCCATGTAGTGGGAGTGGAAGGGGGGTGTTCCTTCTCAAAGAATATTCAAGATAGGCACCTGTGTTTGATTTTCTGTAGCTGCAATTTGCTTCAGCTGTAAGTTCAATTAGGTGGCGCGTGCCTCGCATTGTACTGCTAAGATGTGGGTCAAACGCTTGGGTCACTGTGAAGAGCGCAAGCACTCTGTCCCAGTGCTGATTTTTGATACTGGTGGACGGGAGCGGAGATTATAATCAAACACTTGTGGCTGATCTTGAGCTAAATTAGTGGCAATGGCTGTTACCATCTGATAATTTGATATAACAGTCAAAGATTGAACTCTAGGACTAACATGTGCAAAATATATATAGTGGTGTGGGGAACACCAATGAAATTTGTCTATGTCATAGCCTACCAACACCATGATATACTCATGGCCCCTGGCAGACTTGGGAAGGAGCCCTACCAGATTTGCTCAAAGGGAACATCGATGATGGGGATTAGTACCAGGTGAGCTGACAGCGGCCGGTGTGGGGCAGTCCGCTGGCAGGTGGGACACCGTTGGCAGAAGTGGGACACCGTTGGCAGAAGTTCTTCACCTCCGCTACGAAAGGAACCGGTCCTTCATCCTCTCCAAGGTGTTGCATGCTCCAAAATGGCTCCCCAGGGGGTGTGAGTGCGCTAGGATCATTAACACCTCTATCCTCTATCAACCAGCAGTTTAACCTTCTCACCCCGTCATTTGGATAAGTAGTAGAGCAGGCTGTTGTGAACCAGGAAGTACTGGTACGGAAGCTCACCCTGGTGTGCTGGTGTCCCTCTATGACCATTATCTGGGACCAACAATTCTGTGATGGGGTCTCCAGTGAAGGTTGCAGCTGGCGAGCCAGACTTTGGGCTGGAAGTGGTTTCTGGGGAAGCCTGGATCTGTGGGCATGGGCTCGTCATGGAGGCTGCTGGGTTTTCCCTCAAACCCCTGTCAGGAAGGGGGTACTGGAATGAGAAAGGAGAAAGAATATGTGCCCACTCCCTCGGGTCCCATCTCTCCCAATGACCTTGAACATGTGCAAGTAAGCTTCCATATCGTTGTTGCTGCTCAGCTTAGTGAGATGATGGGTGGCCCTGCCACAGGGTTCTGGCAGGGGAGGTTGAGCTGCAGCCCAGCTTTGTAGCAATTCCTGGAAGCTTTCCTGCACCCACACTCTCCACCAGTGTGGCTTGGGGAACACCGAATTTTGGGCGACAGATAACACAGACACAGGTTCATGCAATAGGCCCCGGGTGTGGGTGGATAGAGTATATCCAGCATAAACCAACTTCACTCCTTACGCTTGCTCCTCTTAAAGGGCCTCTGACGAGCCCTGATGTGCTGCAGCAGTTGGTGGTGATTGGTGTGTGAGTATTGATATGAGCAAGTGAGTATTGTTGGGTGGCTCCATCCACATTATCCTCATGCCTAATGATGGCCATTCCAATGCTCAATTATGTGTGATTCGTTGCTGCACCAAGTTGTGGGTTGATACCATTAATTACACAGCTTTGGTATACTTTCTAGCCATTTTGACCACTTTTGGGGATGGAATGGGGAAAAAGGGTCAAAAATCCCCCCAAAAGACCACCTGAAGACCTCATGATCTTGAAAATCACTTTAGAAAACGTAATGCTGTGATGCAGCATCAATAACTTTTGAAAATTGAGAATAACTTTAGAAAATTGTGAATTTGGATGACAATGGCTCAGAAAAACCCACTTATCTTCAATGTACCTGGATTGGGTGTCTAGATTCTGGGTCTAGAGTTTCATGAGGCTGTGATTATCCTAGACGTCATAATAGGTCATTTTATACAGCAAGGTCAAGTTAAAAAACATTGAAATGGTTACTATGAGGCCATATTTCATCCCACATGAATGCAATTAGGCTCTTTGGATTCACAAGAGTCTCAGCTTTGTAGCAATACCCATTTATTCAATCCCATGACTGTTTAGGTACCACCGTGTGCAGAAATAGGGAAAAGAAAAAAAGGCGAACATAACATATTTTCACTGCATGCAGAACCGGCACATATTAGGACCCAGAAGCTAACTTCGCCTCTGTAGCTGTTTAGCTCCAGTATTGCTGTGAAGCAGAGGCTCTTGCGGTTCTAATGAGCCTAATTTCATTCAGATATCTTGATGTGAGAGGTCAAGGGACCCATTTGAAACTAGTCAAGCCCATTTACTTTTGGCAAAAAAGATTGCTGAGTTTGGAGCTATGTTACGCCCACTTCCCAGAGAGTTAGCATGACATGCTACACAGCTATGGAAAGGCCTGCTCGCCTAGTTTCTGTTGATACTGGAAGCATACCAGTTAAGCATATAACTTAAGCTTACAAAATGATCTTGCGAGACTTTGTCAAAGATGGACTGAAAGGATCTGATGGACCTAAAGAGGTTAAAGATTTTTATATTCTTAAAATATATATTTTAAAACCCAACACTGGAAACATGCCACAAAATGCGTCCACATGCGGAGAACAAGAATCCCTTTATTGATCCTCTTGGGGAAATTTCTCTCCTGCCTGTGACCCATACTAC
>OMKR01101584.1:4443-17845 GCA_900302355.1 Cyttopsis rosea
AGGAGCGGAGGAGACTCAATAGCCTTTTTTACACAGCCTATCCAAGCGGCATCGTTGCGCCTTTATTCGGCATCGCCGCTCTGTAAAAAAGGTACGGAGACGGAATTGGGGGCAGAGTTGACCCACCTCTGTCCCGCCAGCGGAGGTAGTGACAGAGGCGGAACGGAGCCGGAATACCGTCTGTATAAAAAGGGACAGCGGCAAGCCGGCTCAGGGGAGTGACGTTCTGATGACCAAGTTTTTCATTGGTCGGAGGAAAAAAATATATACTCCACTCGGGAGCTGTGTCTTGTCACAGAGCTGCAGATAGTCCTCTCAAATTCCAATTCGAATTTATATGCTTCATTACATATATATATTATTATTATTTTTTTTTATAAGATTTTTTTAATGCTCAAATTTAGAACTAGAACTACATTACACATGTCCTTTACTGAGTTCCGTATGGAGGCCCGGACGCAAAATCCCAAACCCAGTGTTATTAAATCTGTGATCATTTTCAACCTGTCCTAATAATAAATAAAATTATAAAATAGCCTCTAGAGATGGAAGGATCTTTCTCCACCAGGTCTCTGCCAGTCCATGTGTCTCCGTGCCCGCAACACGGATCCATAGCTCCGCTGCCCGCACGTCCTCACCCGAGGCTACCGGGTCTATTCAATTAAATAATTCAAAATATTTTTTATAATTTAAAATAATAAGGTTATTAAATCATTGTGATCATTTTCAACCTGTTTTTCTGGCCGACGTTGTTGTGTACGTCACGCGCCATGTTCACGCCCCCGTGATTCCGGAAAGCCGGCTTTGTGGCATGCTGTCTAAACGCACACGCTGGGGCAGAAATTTGCCGTCTTTGCTTGGTTCTGCGTCTTTGTGGCATTATTGCGGAATCCTCTGTGTAAAAGGGGCTCAAGTCTACCAATTACTTTTTGACGCAGAGAAAATATAGTATACGGGAACATCTCATTCAGGTTTGGTGATTTTATTGTAAATTAACAGGGTCGTTGTAAAGTTCAGTTTACAAATAAAAGGCAATGTTTTTATTGGTGTTTATGTGCAGTTTTAGTGCACTTTTTAGAGAATCTTGCAAAGAGGGAGAATAATTTCACATTGTGACTCCGTTCCATAGTTCAGTAAATAGTCCTCTGTAATAAAATGCTGAACAGGACATAATTTCAACCCCCCTCTCCTGTCTCTGCATGGAACAGGCGGACAGACCAGCTCCTTTTCGGCACTTTTGTAATAACTTAAAGAGAGCCTGGAACGGAATGAAAACTATGACGGGATCACAGGATAAGGGCAACAGGGGGTCGCTCTGGATGGTTTTAATTCAGATAAAGACCTGACTGATTAATTCAATTCATCAATTTAAATGTTTTATCTAATATTCGATAATCATGATTTTATTGCACAGTTGAAATGGATAATCGTAAAGACCACAGCTTCTCCAGTATTTGATATTGATGTAAGAGAGGCAAAGCTCTTCAGGCACACTAAGACTAAGAGCTCAGGACTTGTGGCTAGGTACTGAAAACCTGTGCAGACCACCTCTGTAGCATCTTTCAGTATATTTTCTCACAATCTCTTAAGCTGCAGAGGGCTCCCCAAGCTTTGGAAACACTTCGTTATTGTCCCAGTAGCCAAAAGTAAAACCCCTAAAGTGTTAAATGATTTCAGGCCAGTGGCTTTGACTTCTTTAGTTATTAAGTCATTGAGAAGCTTGTCATGGATGAGGTTTTAATGCAGGTTGAGGAACGATTAGATCAATTAGACAATTTACGTATAGACCTGGTAGAGGTGTGGAGGATGCTGTCATTATACTGTTAAACTTTCTGTACCAGCATTTGGAGGGCCCCAAGTCTCATGCCAGACTCTTATTTATTGATTTCTCTTCGACATTCAATTCCATCCAGCCATTCCTGCTTGCAGAGAGGCTCTGTCATTTTAAACTCAATCCTAACCTGATTGGTTGGTATTATGGACTTTTTAACTGATAGGTCACAGTGTGTGAGAGTTAACGGAGGTTCAAGGTTGCCGTCTCTCCCCCCTTTACATCTTGTGCACTAATGAGTGTCGCAGCAACTATAGGAACAGACGCATCCTAAAGTTTGCTGATGATTCTGTTATTGTTAGCCTTCTTGAAGGGGAGGAACTGAATCATGGGCTGGTGGTGGATGACTTTGTGGCTTGGTGTGATGAGTCTTTTCTCCATCTAAATGTGTCAAAAATGAAAGACATAATTATTGATTTCAGAAAGTCACCACCAAGCCCACTGCCTACTGTTATAAATGTGTTGACATTGACCTAGTGGATAGCTACAAATATTTTGGCATTGTTCTTGATAACAAACTTTCGAATCCCATGATGATGATACATTTTAAAAGGTCCAGCAAAGACTTGTTTCCCTGAGAAAACTCTTTTAATGTTTCTTCTGAGATGATGACTCTATTACAGAAGTTTTATTGAATCTGTTTGAACCTGTTGTATGCCTTTGCTTGGTTTGGAAACCTAAATCTGTCTAATTAGAATAGAGTTGGAAGTCTTGTTTAAAATCAGGTCAGTCAGGCCAAGGTCATTGATCATTTATAATAGGGAGGTCCTTAGGAGGGCTAATGCTATATTAAACTGCCAGGACCATCCACTCCAGAGGGAGTTTAAGCTGTTGCCCTCAGGCTGTCGTTTCAGGGCATCCGTTTGGAGGACTAAAAGATTACATGTATCCTTCATTCCAAGTGCTATTGATATGTTTAATGGCGAATAGCACTCTTCCTGCATTCTTTGCACTAACTACCCTTGCACATCTGCACTCTTGTTCATTGTTCATTTTCTTGCACTAGTTCTGTGATTTTATTGTATTGTGTCATTGATGTTGCCATTTGTACCAGGGCTGGATTGCTGCAAATAATTGCAGCGTACTAACCTGCCAGTTATATGTTCATTACATGCTCGGTACCAAGACACGCTCAACTGTTGCATCTGCAGTATGTGTTAAGAGGGTTCATGCTGAGAAGAGGTGATCTACTGTTAACTATATTTTGATATACTTGAAACACTTGTTATTTCCATAATTAAAGTTGAAGCATATTTCAATCCAATTTATTCAAGGTTTACATTTCTTGATTGTGTGTGTAATATTTCTTCTTTTTGGGATTGGGATGTATTACACTGTCTACTGGAGTCAAATGGGAAAATTATCGAATCGAGAATCAATTTTAAATCGAATCGTGACTCCAAGAATCAAAATCGAATCGCGAAATTCCCAAAGATTCTCACCCCTACTTCATCACTTAAAAAGTAGCCCAATTCTGCGGGAAAACAGTAGACCTGGCAACTTTGAACACGGGCTCGAGAGTGTTTGTTTACACTTAGCTTGCTGGCTAGATATGACCCTTGATTCACAACATGAACCTCGTGATAACTGGCTTTCACTAACATGGACTACCCAGTTTTCCCCCGATTTTATTTTATGGGGGGGGGGGAAATGTATGAGTAAAAGTATACTTTTTTGGGGCTAAATGTAGGTAAGTAAAAGTCGACAGAAATATAATAAGTAAAGTACAGATACTCCCAAAAAATACTTAAGTACAGTAACAAAGTATTTTTACTTTGTTACTTTACACTTTACTTTACACCACACCACTGTATTATGATATATTGAATGGTAAACCCTGGCGTAGCACCAACATCTTGTATAGACACACCCCAAATTCAATTAAGTCTCGATCCTTTCTAATGAAACCAACTTTTACCTGTAAGTTTTTGTGTGTAATGCGACTTAAATGTCTTTTAATGTTTAATGGCTTAAATTCTTAATATACTGCTTTCCAAAGGATGTACTGACACACAGATGCCTGATTGTTTGGACAGTTGAAAACCATCACTACATTTTTTGGGGGGGTTATTCTGCCGGGTGTTGTTTCTCGGGAGGGTGTCTCTAAGCCCGCTGAGGCAGAGTTTCTGCTGGTGTTTTGCTTTCCGTCTGCCGAAGCTCTTAAGCCATCAAGTGACCCCTCTGATGAGAAGTGACAAGATAAGACCCCGCTGCATGCAAACGGGACTCCCACTGCACACTGGCCAATTCAGTGGACATCATCACACCTAGACACAGGATGAAAGGAGAGGTTGGAAATGGAAGGTCCTGAAATGCCACGTGGAAAAATGCAGGGAATCGAGAAATAATTGGCTGGCAAACCCGGGGCCAAAGAAAGAAAGAAAGAAAGTTTTAGACACAATGATGGACATGTCATTTAGGCTGAGGTGTTTTTGGTATGGATAGCTACAGGCTAAGGGCTAGTGGTGTAGGCACTTGTAAATCATTGGACCAGATGCTAATGTCTGTTGATAGGTTACATAACTACCATGGTCAGATGATCACACACTGACTGTCACTGTCTGTGCTCAGTCACTTTTACTGGGCTTCAGAGATACAGTTGAGAAGACGGCAATCGCACTCTGTGAAGCATCCTAACATACACACACACATACCATACAGACCCAGCCACCCTAACCTGGCACATTTACAGTGAGTGTTTTACCAGTCCTGCCAGTACTCACTCACCGGCACAGGCACAGGGGTGATTATACAACATCAGTCGCCCTGTTTACCATCAAGAAGGTAAAGGGAATGGAATGCAACTAATAGGTTAAACATTGCTCTTATTGGAGTGTGTGTATACTCTTCTGAGCGACGGCTTAATGAGAAAGCGGGGTCACAGCCATGACCAGGTAGCCATGAAGCTGCTGTTCTGGGAACTGGAGCAGCATCTCAAGAGGTAACATAAAACAAATCGACTATGTTTATTGCACCCTGCAACACTTAGAATTGCAACTTTAATCAATTTGCTGAACTAGAACTATAAAACAGACGTAACATATTGTGTCTCCCTCTCTGTGCTTCTTATTCATCATAATGCACGTGTCTGTACGCCCGGGCATGGTGGTGATTACTTTTTCCTGGGTTTATATATGTATTGATGCATGATGTCCTTCACCTGCTGCCAGTGACCCAATACATTGTGCTAAAAGACATTTAGAATTTCTGAATTATATGTAGTTTTTGTAGGAGCTGCCCATATTTTTATCCATACCAGCTGGTCATGTTCTATTATTGGATGGACAAGAATATGTAACGTGTTATAAGTAACGCTGTTGTTTGAAACATTTATCAACAATTATAATCACATGATCGCAATTATTTGAGGAGCTGGGGATCTTGTCAAATCATCAGATTCCACAATGATAAGTTTCCATCCAAATGTTAGAGGAATTTTAAACAAAAAAAGTAAAAAAGTTCTCTGCTGCATGTCTGATCAAACGTGATGCAACCATTCATGTGATATTTGAACAAATAAGCGGGGTGGGGGTTGTGTCGAACTGTTGGTTTCACCATGAGTATACTGACAGTTTGAGTAGCTGCAGCCGCAGAACTTGCACTGTCTTCTGTACTCTTGAACTCTCTTCCTGTTATTTGTAATAAGTATACCACCTCACTTCCCATACAGTAGTAATATTTCCTGCCAGTGTAGTAGTCTAGTACAGAGATAGAATCGGCATGTATCACTGTCATCTTATATTGATGGTTTTATTGGAACTAGGTAAACCAGACCTATGCTAATGGTGAATATTTACATTACATCATTTAGCAGACTCTTGTCCAAAGTGACTTTGACAATAAATCCATGGAGGCAGCCATAGCTCATCGGGAGCAGTTAGGGGTTAAGTGTCTTGCTCAAGGACACTTCAGCATGCTGCCATGAGGAGCCAGGGTTCAAACTGACAATCTTCCGATAACTAGATGACCTGCTCTACCTCCTGAGCCCCTGCCACTGTGCCACATAATGCATTTTATCAAAAAATGGCATCACATTTTAAATCCAAATGTGTTTTATTTAACCTGTGTCAAAGTGAACTATAAAATAGCTTACGATATTATAATTTCTGTAAAATGTGACTATAGTATTTATATGACAAAAATACTTACTAACATCAAATACTGGTTAAACAAAATATGAAGTTGATGACTGGTTACGTGAGGAGTTAGGTTGCCTAAAATTCTTATGGTCGAGGTTGCTGCTGATTGCCTTTGGAAGTATGGATAGATCCATTGATATCGAAACAAGAGCATTTACTTCAGGGATTGCCAGGCTATTAAATCCTGTAGTCATTTGGAAATCTCAGGTGTATATATCTTTGTACATTTATATAATCTCTTTACTTTAGGTGTCTGTGTTACCAAATCAACTCTAACCTGTCCCTTCTATCTAGACCATGGGGTGACTTCTGCCTTGCCTGTTGGACATAGTGGACATACCTGGACATACCTTTTGAATTACTTACAAATGAATGTTGTTGATTCATTTGTAAAAGGTATGTCCAATTGTAATATTTAGAAGCTAGAGCATTGTATAGCTCCTGCCTAACATTAATTTTTAACTATTGTTGTATGTGTGATGGTCGGAAGAGCGTGTGAAGTTGTCCATCTCCAAATATGACCATGGCCAGACCCTAATAGCTAGAGTGATAGTGGGTATTTGAGGCTTGGGTAATTGGCTAAGCCCACAGTCACAACAGATGGAAACCGACAGGTGTGGCACTTTTGCTTCTCTTGGAGGATGGCAGCATTTCAATGATGTTTATGTGGTCTTCATTTGAAGTATCTATCTAAACATTTATCAATATATTTTTTTGTCCTTAAGGCAGCATTATGTAACTTTTGGTATTTGGCGCCCCTACAGTTTGAGTGCAATTCCACTTTTACACGGCTGTCGTAAAACTCGCCCAGATTTTATTTTACAGGACAAATCCTTATCTGTCATGTTTCAATAACAGTCTATGTTACAAACACGAATATAATGTACACCTAGGTTACAGTGCCCCTTGCACGGACCTTGCCGCTTCCCGGAGGGACAGGGCTCCTTGATACTGGCGTAGCACGTGGTGAAACAAACCCTGTGGCGCCATGAAACTGAGGCTGAGGGAATGGGAATGAAAGAGGTGCCATTCTCCATATTACAAGTCAGTGTACCATCAAAATGATTTTGAAGCTGTTATTTTAAGGTCAAAAAGTTACATAATGTTGCTTTAAGTAATGCATAATAAATACTTAATGTGGCCAATTTACTAGGATTGTCACTTACATTCACTTATAAATGTTAAAGGGTCAGCCTTACTGTAATACCATTAGCCTAATTCATTCTATAATCATCGTAGTATAGCTGCAAGTCAAACCATTTACTGAGAGGCCTTCATTGTAGAAACCTCGGAGGTAACAATTTATCGGCCTTAAATATCTCGCTGACAGTCTTTTAAAAACAGGACTAACATGTTTTGTTTGTCTGCTTTATCCCATCTGCCATGCGCTGCCATCGTCTCTCTTCGCTTGAGAATACCATTCAGTCCGTCCATGTCTATCTGATCTCTGCCTTAGTGGATTTCACAGCTCTCTCTCTTTAGTTGGGTTGGAGAATAACTTTTAGTGCACTGTTGAAAGTATTTCATCTCTAGAAAGAATGTCCAGGGAGTGTGCATGTAATGGCTGGAATGTATGAGTGGCGTGTCACGGTGTGCAAGGAGGTGTGTGTATGGGCTGTATGTCTAGGATGTCTGATCTGTAGAGGTTTATTTTTGAGCTTTCTACACATGGGGTGTTTTTTAAGGCAGGTCTGTATTGTCTCTGTGTATATTCTGCTCTATGAAATTCCATTTTCATTTACTTACTACTTTAATACTTTTTTCATATTTTCATATATACATTTTCCTCATTTGACATATTAGATGTTACTGGTGAAAAGCGAAAATGACAGAGCCTAGATTAATTTTGATGCAGTTTGCTAGATGTATCGGTGTTCATTTTGGCAGCTATTTTAGATTTAGTTCTAGTCTTGGTCCTGGCCCAAGGACTCTGCTTTGTATTTGATGTTTAGACATGGATTAAAAAACATTGAAAACACCAGCCTTGATCAGGGATTACTGTCTATGACAAAGTCTACAATACAAAGAAAGACATCAGCGTGTTATTGGGAGCAAATGTGCCTATATTTGCAGTATTTTAAATGTAATAATTATGCTCTGAACAATGTTGGTTTCATTCTGTTCTCCAAGGTGTGTGGAGTTCTTGAGGAAATAAGAAAAGATAAAGTCATACGAAGGTATAACTTTATCTTTTCTTATTTTCTTATTTCCTTATTTCCTCTGGATAACATACAATATTTTATTAATCCGCCGGGGGAGGAATTTGAGAAAACTGTATGTCAAGTTGACTACAATTGTGCCATTTTACTAATAATTCACTCTGTTTTGCTTGTATAATTCGATCTCGCCATGTAGGGGTGTGTGGCATGGAGCGGTCTGAATTTTGCTGGAGGGCTGGAGCGAGTTTTCAAATTGACCAAAATAGCACAGGTGACAAATTTAGATATCTACATGGATATACTAAATATAAATTATTTATGTAAACAAAATATGCATTGAGCGATTTTGCAGTGGCAGTTTTTCCTTCAGTGCAGAGCAAAGGAGGAAAATCACTGGACTTGGTGGTGGATTAGAAAAAGCATTCACCCAATATGTCTGTTAGTCTACCACTAACATTAAAAATTTGTTTTGTCACATCAACAAAATCTTCAATATATTTCGTCACAATTTTTATTTTCAAATATCCATCTTCTCATCTTAATCGTGGGCTGGTCTTTGGATGTGATCTTGGCTTCCCTGACCTCTTTTGCCACAATTCCTTGTATCATCTGACTGATGTTTTCTGTAACAGGATCGACTGTTGTCTTAAGCCTCATCCACTTTAGTTAATTATTTTAAATTGTGAACGACAATGAAAAGATTGAGCGTTGCACATTTAACAACTGAAATTTGCAGATTTTCTGTCTCTTCTACGCACACACATAAAAACTGCTGTCTTTGCAGGAGCACAAATCTAAAGATGGAGAACAGATGGATGAAGATTTGTGGTACTCCAGCACTTGCGAGAATGTATCTTCCTGCGAGATGCAAAATATCTTGCGATATTTCAACCCGGTATCACGCTTTTTTGTGGTCGCGAAAGTCACGAAAATTAATCTATTGAATCGTGTCCCGGAGGACGATTGTCCGACTCTTTTCGTGAAACATAGAACGAAATTTAAACCCATGCATTTTAATGGGAGCATTTCTCAGACTTGCTTCGTGCTGGACTGAACGACATTTCAACCAATGCATTTCAATTGGGAGATGGTCTTCGACTTTAGAGGGAGGTCACAGATGCGTACAGTGCATGCAGAGGGGATGGCGGACATTGCCCCTTGATGCCCATGGTGCCCTTTTTATCAACCACATGTTATTTTGTTTTAAGCGTGAATGAGCCTCAAGATTTCGTTGTATTATATTTCTGTATTATATATGGACTAAAAGAGGGGTCCCCAACCCAACAGAACCCTGTGTTAGTGGGACGCTGCGGGGGGGTGGGTTTCCCGCGCCGGTAGGAAAAAGGAGAAGAGAAAGTCACATCCAGACAAGCAGGTAGTTGACTGATTTGAATTGGTTTGATGGCAAGATATGAATATTCGTGAGGTACGCGTTCTGAATGCGTCCTCATTGGTCAAGTCCAAATGAGTTTTTCATGGTGGAACTAGGTAGGAGGGAAGGATTTTGGGTAGTGTAGTATTACGATAGTGTAGTACTTGTCTGTGACATCGAATAAAAAAACTTTCTTAAAACAAGGTTGATATCATACGGACTTGTGGCTTCTACAGGAGCTAACCCATTCACAGTCATACTCAAAAACAAATTATTATATACATTGTGTAATATTTAAACCCTAACCCTAAATAACCTTAGCTAACTACTACTAGCCAAAAACTACAATTCTGCGCCATTTTGCTATGCATCTTGATGCAATAGCCTCCTGGGTAAGGTAGTAATATTGTTATTGTTAAACCTATAAACCAAAGAAATTATAGGTGAAAAAACGACACATGTGTTACTAGGGGTGAATTTGGTCGGGGAATAGACCCTCGTTGTCAGAATTTGCATATATAATTTGCAAACCCTAAATTATATGGATAGGCCATTTTAAGTGGCGCCTCCTATTGAAACTAAAAGCACATATCCAGAGCTGTCCAAAACAATTGACTTTATTTTGGTAGCTCTTTTAATTACCGAGATATCTACTTAAATAATTACATATTATTTAATTACACAGGGGTCTGTCGGTTGGGGACCCCTCTTTTAGTCCATATATAATACAGCTGTTTCCAACAAAATCTTGATGCCCATTCACGCTTAAAACAAAATAAAACATTCTAGATAAAAAGGGCACTATGGGTATCAAAGGGCAATGTACGCCACCCCGTCTGCACACACTGTACGTATCTGAATTATCTGAAAATTATCTGAAATTTTAAAAACATGCTGAGGTCTTCTGACAGTGTGTGAAATAATCATGACTAATGACCTCTTTGCTGGAACCTGCCTCCATTTTCTCCCATTCTCTCTCTGCTCTCACAGTCCTTGTGTTCTGCATATGTTAACTTAACTATACTTCTCACTTGAAATCTAAATCAAATGAAATTACTAATTTACATATAACTCTGTTCATTTAAAATATATTGTGCACGGTTGCATGGCTGCACCTGTCATAGTCCCTGTATGGTCCCTGCCACAACAGTCACAGTAGCCTCCTTCTCCTTCGTTCTCCTCCCTCTCAGCTTCACCTGCTTTCATATGCAAAACAAAAATTTATAAGACTATTTCATTTCATCACAATTATCTTATTTTTTATGTTATAATGAATCCGTGATAGTGCATATATAGCTTATTGTCCCTTTCTTGACGTGGGCATTTTTCAGAATTCTTTAAAAAATATTTCGCACTGTCGCATCTTTGGGTTGTTGAGGAAGCAAACCCTCTCCCTCGCCTAGCTTAGGTGGTCTAAACATTTGGGTTCATTTGCACACATTTCGCGGCATCAGCTTGGAGAGACTGTTGTTTCTTTTCCTCTCCATTTCTTTGTTGTTCCATTTCAGTTGCACTCCCAAACAATAGCCGGAACCCAGAACACGACGGTGGTATTGACCTATCGCGTTCTACAAAAACAGACTGACAAGTTCAAGTTTTGAGGTCACTCGTACCACTCCCCTCCCCCCAAAACAGGCACACCTTTTTATTTTAGAATTTTGGATTGTTCCACTCCTATACATAAATGGCTGAGCAGGCTGAGAAGGGTGCCCCCTCTCATTGAGGTGAGAAGGGGCACTCGCCACCCCATGATTGGGGAATTTTTTTTTCATTCATGGCCAGAATTAAACATTTTAACAAATGCCAATTGGCCATAATTAATCAAATTATAATAATAAACATAAATGAATACAACTAAAAATATCTGCAATTGGCTGAGCCCAATCAGCGGTTGTTGTTGTGGGCGATTTCTTGCGTGATTTTGTGCTTTTATTTTGCTAATTTAATGCTCTGCCTCCTCGAGAATTCAACTCTGCAAATAATTAACCTGTAAAGTGCAATTCAAAGCGTGCGCGAATAGGAACTGGTGCCGCATCACCGCATCTGGTGCTTTTATCCCCGCCTGCAGAAATCAATCAAAAAGAAGAAATAAATCACAGTAAACCCTGTTTCCAGGTCATTCTGAAACAGGCTTTCTCTCTTTCTTTCTTCCTTGGTTCGGTTCAGTCCTTGCGAACTGTAGACAGAAAAACGAAACTTATCCAGTTTATCCAACTGGGTAATGTTTTTTTAATCGAGAATTCTGTGTTGAAAAGTGGACTCTTCAACAGCTTAACCGACTATTCTGACTCTTGTCCTGGATGAAGAGGCGTAAAATTGAACAAATCTTTTTACTGGGTGACTCGTCAAGAATCGAGTCTCGAGAAAGCCCCCCCGCCCCCCGACTATATCAGCAATCACAGATGGACAGTGGCCGGTGAAAATTTTTTGACATATCGCCCAACCCTAGTCGGAGGCAAATATTTGATATGTCTCACACAGAGTATTCAATGATAAAGTCCACATTTTTACTAGAAACATCACAATAGTTACTAGTAACAATTAGAATAGTTACTGTTCTAACTAATAAATAAGTCATAGTACTTAATACATTTTGATTAGTAAAACTAAAATAGTTACTAGTAACTGTTGGAATAGCAACTAGTAAAATATATTACGAGTACTAGTGACTTATAAAATGTGACTAGTTCGTGCTATGGATTAAATGTTAAAACGGCTTGCGATACAATATAAACTAGTTTGTGTAAATGTGTAGCCTACAATTGTTTTGTTTTGTTTGTTTTGCAGTTCTTCTGGAGCCAGTGTTGTGGCCATAGACAACAAGATTGAACAAGCTATGGTGAGTTGGCGACCTTTTTTTTCCTATAGTAATAGAACTCATATCGTGTGATTTCATTCCTTAATTATCTAAATCTCTTGAGTTTCGCTCTCAACACCAGTTCAAGAAATGATTAAAATTTTGACCGCAACCTCCTTCCAGTCATACGGTTATTTCATGTACTGCCATTTCATACTTGTGGACGCGCTGTCGTTTCTCCCTTTAGCCAATGTCACTGTGGGAAAGGACGATACACGTTGGCCATCACGATAACTTTGATTTCACATCATTGTATGTGAAAAATTACGCTGACGTCGTCAAGTAATTTTTGTTTGCGCCGATTTTGAACTTGAGCTTAATGTAGGAGCTTAATGATTCTGCACAAAACAAATTCCCACTATATATATATATATTTTTTTTTTCGTTCTTGAATTTATTGTTTAGCAGCCTGACCCCGTCTGCCTTGATGCTTTCTGTGTGTGTGTATACAATTTGTTTCTACGCAAACAAAGACTTTCACACCAGGCTATAAATATCTCTAATCTCTGATTGGGTTGTACATGAATGTGGGCAGAGCCTCCAATTGGATTCATAAATTTCAACAACAGGGGGAAACAGCCTGAGAATATTGATATTATTGACAAAACGGCATTCTTTTTGTTTATATTGAACCATTGATATGAATGTACAAAACTAAATGGAACTCAATGATAAGTTGTGTGAGGCATTTACAAACATGTAATTATAATTTTTCTATCAGACAAATCGCATGTCGTCCGTAGGGTTACTGGTGTTACACTGTGTTCGGGCACACACCGATTACATTACTTGACCCCCCCACCATTGTTTAAATTGTTTTATTTAATAGAAATACACGGGCATACAACGATGATTACATTTCGAGAGAAATTAAATCCATTTAGTTCGCGTATCAGCGGCCACATTTATCAAATAAAAAACTCTTAATTTGTAAAATACTAAAGCGTGTTATCAATACTTAGGCGGACAACAGACGTTACAATTATAAAGTGAAAGTGTCTGTTCCGTCTGCCCGCGGAGCAGAGTCGCAGTACAGTCTCGCGG
>OMKR01101586.1:0-15040 GCA_900302355.1 Cyttopsis rosea
GAGGGCTCTCCACAGGACAGGGCTGTTGGTTCCCGTCATTTATACCGTAGCCGTTGATAGCACAACCTGGCTTTGCGTTTGCAGCAGAGCGGGTCGTTTCTCAATAGTAAAGCGTTTAGTGGAAGGGTTGTTGGTTCCCATCATTTGAATAACGCCTGGGTGGAGAAGTACAACAATTTTATTGTTATTTTAACCAGTCAGGTCATTAAGAACACATTCTTATTTACAATGACGGCCTGGAGAGCAGTTAGGGGATTCAGTGTCTTGCTCAAGGACGCTCCGCGGTATCGAACCCGGAGCCCTCTGATAACTGGACGACCCGCTCTACCTCCTGCGCCACGTCGCCCCCGAACAATCACTTGGATCAGTGGTTAGCACCGATGCCTCACCGTGAGAAGGTCCTGGGTTTGGGTCTGCGTGTTCTCCCCGTGTTCACGTTGGCTTTCCTCCGGGTGCTCCGGTTTCCTCCCACTCTAAAGACATGCATGTCGGGTACACACTCCTGTCCATGCCCTTGAGCAAGAGGACATTGATTAAGGCATCGGCTCTAGAGCCGGAGTCGGTCCCTCGGTCGCCCACTCCTCCTAAATAACTAGGATGGGTGAAATGCAGAGAACAAATTTCCCCACAGGCACTAATGAAGTGATTCTTCTTCTTCTTCATTTCCTGCCCTCGCTCACTGCCCAGTATTCAATGGTTTTGACTCGTTTGGCTCATCAGGCATGTCGAATATCGGTTGTAACTCCACTTTGACAGGTCGCCAGCTCAGGAAAGCACCAAGGATTCACAGATAGGAAAGTTGCTTGTTTCGGGGGAATTTTGCTCGGTGGAGCCTCAGGACCCTGAATGCGGGTCACACTTTCACACTTTGTAGCTGTTACTTTGCGATGGGTGTTGACGTTCATGTACAGTACATATGTTGTGATAGTGTTGAGAATATCAGGTCATTATATCATCATGACCTGATATTCATCTCATATCATCTTCATATCAGCTCTTTTAAATGTGTCCGTTGTGTTGGGGTCGAACCCCCTGGTGAACCTCTACTCTGCGGTTTATCTCAGAGGTTGCGAAACGGCCGACACCCGGGTCGTGGTCGGGTTGAGTTACTCTCGGAATCCATCCGTCCTCTGCAGAGGTCACCTCAGGAGACTCACGCAGTGAGGTTCATCCGCTGGGTGGATGGAACATTCGTTAAAGGGAAATTCCCCTGCAAAGCGACTAATTTAACCCTTTGTGGTTGACCTAGTACCATTTTTTTTAAAGAACTAGCGGCGGTGAAACTTCTGCCTGTTTATCCGGCTGACTACATTTGCATATTTGAGGAATTTGGGTTTCCCCCAAATCCTTCCACCCCCCATTTCTCCATCCATCCACCCATCCGTCCTTCCCAGTGAAAGCTGACGGCTCCTTTGGCAAACAGCGCTGTGGTGCCGATGATACACCGTTAAGTGCCAGGGGTCGGAGGTCGTCCTGACTCACCAGCCGGCATAATCTGCACGGCCGTTCCAGTCTGTCGACTCAATTTACTGTAATGATAGTGACACAGACGGCGTCCACGGACAACACAGCAACAGAGCAACAGTAGCGAGGAAGGTGCAATGTGGCTCATATGAGCAGGACGCCGTGTGTTGGACGTTTTGGAGACAGTGGTTCTTTCAATTAAACATGGAAATACAAAAGAGTCGTTTGATCGTTATTACAAACGGCTTCGCTAATGCTGTCTATCAGCTGCAGAACAACACAGAAGGTTATGTAACAATAATCCCGAATGCTCTAGATCATTGTTTTTCAACCACCAGTGTACTGTGAGCGCTGTCGACATTTTTTCTGATTCCACTGCAAAGAAAATGCAAACGGGTCATGTGTTGCAAGATCAAAATGGCACGGCTGCGCCAGTTCATCTAATGCATCAGTTCCAGTCAGAACAGCAGCTCCGTGTTCATCAGAACAAGATTCACACTGAAAGCGGCGACTACCCGTAGCGATGAAAGGTTCGACTCTTTTTAGAGATTCCGTTGGTCCGACTCTTAGGGCGGCACGGTGGCTCAGTGGTTAACACTGTTGCCTCACAGCAAGAAGGTCCTGGGTTCGATTCCTGCCTGGGGCACTGTTGGCACCGTGCTCCGGTGGGTTATCGCCCAATCAGGGGCCTTTCTGTGTGGAGTTTGCACGTTCTCCCCGTGTTCGCATGGGTCTCCTCCAACATAAGGACCCCAAAGGACGGTTCTTCTTCTTCTTCTTGGTTCGGTCGGTGTGACGCACAGTGAGCGAGGGAGGACTTCCTGAGCGACGAACGAGAGTCGGAAGAGTCGGTTCGGCTCCGAGTTGCGAATGCAATTCTCACAGGACTCATTTAATTCCATCAAAGTGGTTTGTTTTGGTGAAATGCAGCGTGTAAATCAGTCACATTCAGGATGAATTATCCCAAATGCCGGGAGCTTGTTTTGCCTTGGACTTGAATTCAGTCCTATCTATCAGTTTGTGAAACTCTTTTAAAATATGCGTTTGCTCTGTTTGCCATGGATCGCTATTATTAGGCCATAATAATAATCACAGTTCTACGTGTTTCTGACGTTTTTAGTGGTTACCAGGGGTTATTCCATTGTATATAGTGTGACGTGGCAGAAAAAATGTTGGGAAACACTGGTCTAGAAGGCCAGGAGCACTTGAAACCTCCCGTGTTATCAGTCGAGGGAATATTTGTTTTTCTTTTATTTGTTTTGGGGAGTTCCTCGGATGGTCAAGGACGTTTTAGACCAGATGTGCTGGACACAATTAGCATGCGAGGAGGCTGTGTGTGCGTGCCCGGCGGCCTGCTCTCCGTAGGGTTTCCTCCTTTATTAACCTAAATAGGAGGGAATCTGGGCGCACCAGCTGCTCGGCGCCCGTTACCATGGCGAAGGTCGGCCATGGCCGCCGGTGCTGTGAGGCTGCAGACTTGTTCGACCTGAGCGATTCAACGGACCGCTCGTCGCCATGGCAACCGAAGTCCAAACCCATTTTCCTCGGCGACGTCAGGCCCCCGGCCGAGGCCAGGGGGAAGAGGGGAACAATTATAGAGTTTTATAATTAAAACTTTCTTCCAATTCAGCTTGAACCTTGGCCCCGGTGCATGTCTGTCCCATCCCCAGGACGCCCAGGCGACCTTTGACCTCCCTGGCCTGCTGCGGCCCCTAAATTTTAAGTGTTATTGACATTAAATATGTTTTACTGATACTGTTGAAAGGAGTTAATCCTAACCCCCATAAAGGTCTCCTTGGGGGTCTTCGGGGTGGGGGGTGCGGTGGGTGCTCTACCCAAAACCCGACTACCTGTGGACCACATTTTATTTTTCATTGCCAATTGTGTTCTGGTCGCGTTGGGTCGCATTCTATCGGGACAAATCCCGGGTCCAATGGGGCTTCGTTCCGAACTTTGGGAAATGTATAGATATCCGCTTTGAAATGTAATGCAGAAAAAGCCCAAAGCCTCCCAAATTGAGGACACTATAATAATGTACTTGAGAACAGTCAGGAAGAACTTGTATTTTGTTACTTTCCGCCGCTAGCGGTTAGAAATCAAGTGAATTCTATGGAAGACTGGGCTTTAATGGACATTTTACGGACAATTAACCACTTTCGGTGGAATTAGGGACGTGATCAAAATGTGATAATTTCTTATGGACGTTCCATAAATCTACGTACCATTGGCCGCCCCCACCCTCCTCCAGCCAGAATCTGCTCTTTTTTCTTGTCGTTTAGCATCTGAACGTGCAGCTTAACACCCCACCCCCCACCCCCCAGGGGGTCGCTACTGAGCGTGCACTCTGCGTTGGTTTCCTTCAGCTCAGACCCTCCGCGCGGTTACGACCCGGAGGTGTCGTTAGTATGCGTAGCAACCCGTCCATATCACTCCGTCTACACTTCCGCTCCTTCTTCCCTCTGACTTTCTATCCCTCTCTCCGCTGGCTTGAGGAAGTTCATTAGCGTGCTCACTGGGGGGTTCGGGGGAAGGTAAAAAGAAAAAATTGTTATTGGGAATTTCTGCTTTAGTAATTTAATCCTAACCCCCTCGGCTCCAAAATCAAAAGTGAATTTGTTCAATTTGTTTTTTAAAGTGATTACCTGCCAAAAACAAAACGTCATACGGAAAATATATTTTTAGTATAAGTGTGTCAAAAGTATATTTCTACTTACTTCTTATTACAGCTTATACTTGTCATTAATAATGTGCTCTAAGTGTAGTGTTAGTACACCTATAAAAAAAGTATATTGAAGTATCACAATATTTCAAGCTGTACTTTAATATACTTGTTAAAAGTGTGTTATTTTGGTCGTCGAAAGTAAGTACGTGAAAAATATATTCTGAATACATAAATTTAAGCATATCTCAAGTACAATTTAAGTGCATCAATTTAACATATTCAGTTTATAAATTGTGAATACATAAAGAAGTATACTAAATATATTAAATTATTATGTCTCTGTATCATGCCCTGTAAAGCGTCTTTGGGGACCTAGGAAAGCACTCTATAAATCCAATGTATTATTATTATTATTATTATTATTATTATTTCTTGAATACTTCTAAGTCATTTTTTAAATTTTCTTTATATATTTTTTTGTGTGCTGTCGTGTGTGGCATGCCGCAGAGTATTTGTGCCATTGCATCTAGGACAGAGTTGATCTGCAAGTGGAGTTCAAATTCTCCACCTGCAGTGTCGCTCTGTATTCATTCTTTAATCAACAAATCCTGCTGCAGTAACTCTGTCCTGGGGACGACCAGAGCACAGCTTTTATTATACAAGACGCCACCAATCCCCCTCTTTGGATATACTGAAAGTATACCTAAAATATACTTTCAGACAAGACACTTAAATTAACTCAGGTTCCCTTGTTCTTCACCCCTCTCCTCTGTAGACACTTTTTCGGGTCTTTTCCCTGTAAAAAGGAAGAAGTTTAGTCTCAGTTTACCCCCATGTGTTCCACCTGCCGCGGGTGGAGAATCAGGATTCTCGCCCTTCGGCGTCTTATCTCTTATCTCTCCGGGTGGATTTCTAAGGGAGCCAGAGACTCATTTCCATAAGACATCTACAAAGATAATCGGCACACCACGTACCACGTACCTCGGCTTCAAACCCATGGTCTGAAACCTGAGAGTAATGAGTGTAGGCGACGGGACGCACACACACATGAACACAAAAGCTCAAAATCAAAGGAAAGTCATGTTTCCAACTGCAGATAGAACAATACAAGAGGTTGTTTTGTTGTTTTGACGACGTTCTCGTGCCACAGGCTGTTTCTCACATCAACCGGTCCCTGACGAGTGTTTTCAAGGCTCTCTGGGTTTCTAGGGACGACTGTTTCCTAGGGGTTTCTAGGGTCTAAGGTTTTCTATGGGTTTCTATGGGTTTCTAGGGGATTCTAGAGTTTTCTAGGGGTTTCTAGGGGATTCTAGAGTTTTCTAGGGTTTTCTAGGGGTTTCTAGAGTTTTCTAAAGTCTAAGGTTTTCCAGGGGTTTCAAGGATGTAGCATTTTCTAAGGTTTTCTAGGGGTTTCTAGGGGATTCTAGGGTTTTCTAGGGGTTTCTAGAGTTTTCTAAAGTCTAAGGTTTTCCAGGGGTTTCAAGGATGTAGCATTTTCTAAGGTTTTCTAGGGGTTTCTAGGGTCTAAGGTTTTTTGGGGTTTTCTAGGGGATTCTAGAGTTTTCTATGGTTTTCCAGGGGTTTCAAGGATGTAGCATTTTCTAAGGTTTTCTAGGGTTTCTAGGGTCTAGGGTTTTCTAGGGGTTTCTAGAGTTTTCTAAAGTCTAAGGTTTTCCAGGGGTTTCAAAGATGTAGCATTTTCTAGGGTTTTCTAGGATCTAGGGTTTTCTATGGTCTAGGTCAGTGATACTCAACCCGCGGCTCGCGAACTGCATGCGGCTCTTTTATGACTAGTTGCGGCTCTTTAAAGTGGCTTACTTAAAATTAAATACCGGTAAAAGAAATTCTAAGAGTATTTCAATATATTTTGTCTGAGACATTGTCTGCAGTATTCAAAACTTAATTTCCCATTAGACACATCAACCTATGACACCCCCACCCTTCTGCATTCACATGGAACACGGTAGACAGGAACGGGATAACGCCACTTTCTGAATAGCACGGGGGGAGCGAGGGGGAGGTACGACGGCAAAACGAAACAAGCTTGACCATGTGTTGCTATGGTGATGTACAAAGACTGCAATAAATAAATAGTAATAATAAAAGATCCTAATTAACTTTGTTGTATGTGGAGTTGGTTAACTTTATATAAGCCCGCTATAAAGCATCATATTTATCTCAAGCAGGTTTGCCTATGGATTATATGGCATTATGGATATATTTATGGATATTGATATGCGGCCTCGAGAGAGAGCACATCTATAGAGATCTGTTTCCTGGTAGTGATCAATGATCTGTTAACTGAGTGATCAATGGCTTGACTTGGTTTCCACTGGCAATAGAAGCCCTTCTATTATTATTAATTCTTCATATTTAATTATATTATTATACAAGTCATCACCTGGAGCCACAATTTTATCACTGGACCAACCACGCAAGACCACCGTGTCCAAATCCTCCATCGTTTCCTCGCTACAAGCAACAAACTCAAGCAACAAGCAGTTGCCTCCATGCAACTAATAAATAGAAAAAACAACTTTCCACTGTTTTATTTAAGTCATTTAAGATATACCGGAGAAAACAGCATTGACTGACTCCACCCCTGCAGCCGCAGCAGACGTGCGCAGTAGAGCCGGCTCCTCCTCTTTATCAGAACCAGGAAGTTCCTTATATGGATAAGTTGAGGCGTGGTTTATGCTAATTAGCACTTCTACGGCATATTCAGGAATGAGGCCTAGTGAGAGGCTACTTTTAAACTTTTCCCGTAACAATCAAAATGTTGGAGCCATTGGAGTCATTGGTTTGTCCAAATAAGCAAGTAAGTAAGATTTATAAAGCACCTTTCAAAACCAGGGTTACAAGGTGCCAAAATTAGAAACAGAAGTGCAGAGAATAACACTATAAAAGATAAAAGAGTACAGAGTACAGAAAATAAAAGAGTACAGAAAATAGCTATATAAAATACATTAAAAACTGCACAGAAAGGAAAAACACACATTACAAAACAAAGTCCCTCGATACAGGTGAGTTTTTAAAAGCTTCTTAAAAATATCCACGACTCTGCGTTTTTTATAGCTAAGGGAAGACGGTTCCAGAGAGTGGGAGCTGTAACAACAAAACCTATACATACATAACCTCGCCTTGAGGACAGCCAGAGGGTCCTGGTCAGAAGACCTGAGGGATCTCAGTGACCCCACTGTGTGTCCCCCCTATGGGGACACAAGTGTTCAGAAATGTACAGTAATGTGGGGCCAGCCCGTGTAGTGCTTTATAAGTTATTCAAATAATTTTAAAATCAATTCTGCAATCGATGGGCAGCCAATGTAGAGCGGCCAACACTGGCATGATATGTGACCTACGTCGCGCTTTGGTTAAAAGTCTAGCGGCCGCATTTTGGACCAACTGGAGTCAAGACATAGAAGAGCGACTCAGGGTGGGGAACAGTGCATCGCAATAATCGAGACGGGAGGAGACAAAAACATGTATGTCCAAAACTTGAAAAGAAAGTACAGATTTGATTTTGGCAATGTTTCTTAGTTGAAAGAAACAGGATTGGACCACTTTCTTTACATGCAACTCAAAGTTCCTGTGTTGGGCAAATGTTCTTTGATGCACGCTTCACATTTGCTACTGAAGGACCGATACTCAACAACTAATAGACCAAGGGGGAGCATATACAGGGAGAAAAGAATAGGACCAAGGATTGAACCTTGGGGCACACCACAAGTCAGCAGAGCAGATTAAGAGACATAATCATCAATAGCCACAGAAAAACTCCTATCTGACAAGTAATGTAGTAGGCAAACCAGTCAAGGGCAGTCCCAGTTACAGTATACCCACGCACTGCTGAAGCCTGCTAAGGAGAATGGAATGGTCGGTAGTGTCAAAAGGTCAAGCAGCACGCATTAGGATGCCGTTTGAAACCCTGAGAAGTGACTGGTGAGTGAGTTTTGAAACAGCATTTAACCCACTGACATTAGACCGGAGACTGGCTGCAAGTCGTTACGAATCTTTGTGGGACGGTTTCAGAGAGTACCTGCTTGTGTCTTTAAACCAAATAAACCCCGGTGATTAAACAGATATGGTATCAGCGCGCTGGCGGTCTCTGAGAAAGTTGTAATTAATGAGCTTTCCGACCCCTCGACTTTTAAGAGGGGGCCTTGTGAGATCCGATACGGAGCGAGAGAGGAAGATAGGGAGAGGGGGAGAGCGAGAGAGAGAGAATGAGTGAGAATGAGAGAGAGAGAGGAATTATGACTTAGCCTCGGTCACAAACAGCCTCAGTGAATGCATTAAGCTGCAAATTAAGGGGCTACTGAATAATTAATCATATTCGGTCGGTTTGATGAATTGCAGTTGAGTTGCAGCCCCCCGCCATCTTGACCTAATTCACTTAAACCCCCTCCATCCTGTCCATTAACTGTGGAGAATCCATTCATCAGTGGGAAGCATCTCCATTAGTGGTGGTGGTGGGGTGGGACCAGTCTAGGACCAGGTAAGTTGTTATCATCTCTCAAAGACAAAATAAATCAGTAAAAGGGATAAATAGGTCAAAGCCAGAGGGTGTGGCTTCCTTCTGGTGGTGGTGGGGGGGGTGGTCCAGAAGCTTCGCTGTCTGTACCTCCCCCCTCCATGACAAACCATCCCAAACACTCGGCTCAGATCCTAAATTTTGCCTTGCCTTCTGAAGGATTCTGGCTGAAAATAAAAAAGTACAATGTGGTATTATTGAAATGCATTATTAACTGAATATCACTGTGCAATATTGTCTGTGATATATATACTGTGATGCTGTGATGCTGTGCAGTATAAATATGTTGTCAAATGAGCCAAATTGAGATTTATTGGTCACATCACATACTACCCCTATGGCAATGATTCTCAACCTTTTTTCATATCAAGGATCCTCAATTTGATAAGATTTTGTCTCTTGTTTGACCCCTATCTGATAAAAAAAAAAAGTATTGTAAGATATGATTTAGTGTCTGTACTCTAGTTGGGGAGATAACAGTGAATCTAGGATCCAAAAAGTCATCATTGTACATTCCCTAACGTCTTGTAAATGAAATGATGGGGAAGGTGAACTATTAATCATTTTTCTGGGGACCCCCTGGAGCCTCTTGAAGGACCTCCTAGGGGGCCGCGAACACCATGTTGAGAAACATTGGTCTATGTCATGTCTAGCAACTTGCCCTTGGCAGTGCATGTCTATTACAGTATATGAGACATACTGTAGGTTCACTGGGATGTCAATTTCTATGCATCAATGTCCTCAAGACACAGCCAATGTTGTCAAGTTGTATAATTCTTACATTTAATATGCTCAGATAGTTGAAAGCACTTTGTTTTTATTTTCCCATTAAATCCCTGTCATTCAGAGATCAGAGGTTTTTCCACTCGTCATCCTCGTAAACATTCAGTTCTGCCGCAAACAGACCCTTGAAGGTCATCGCGGCTAAAAAGACAAACCGTCACCCTGATGTGGAACGAAGCGTCCAGACGATGAAGCACCGACCTTTCAGAAGAAAGAAGCCCTGACCTCTCAGCCTACGACCCCTACGCTGCCACCTCGGCTAAGCCCCGCACAGGATGTACAGCTTTTCCTCACTAGTCTTTGTTGGGATGGAGGGGTGGAGGGGGAGGAGGGCGACACCAGGGGCGACTTGTGGCTCGTTACGCTCTGACAGGAGGTCGTCCGAGGTCAAACAGCTGCCCAGAGCAGATAAACAGCAGCCCTCGGGCAAGAGTTTGCATTTAATAACTGGCCTGAAAAGAAACAGGCCTTTCTGGTGGGATAATGGCCTTCGCTCACAGCAAAACAAGCCGATATGTGCTCTGCGCTCCCACGGCAAAGCATCCTCTAAGCAGCCGGCTCCAAAACAAATCATCCCAAAAGCAGTGAGATATCACCAGAGCCTCCACTTGGTTACTTGGAATATTAAATAAAGCATCTGGACACATTTGGCCTTTTCGTAGCAAATGCAAGTTAGACTGAGCCAACTGCTTTTTTCGTGTGTGTGTGTCTGTGTATGTGTGTGTGTGTGTATGTGTGTGTGCGTGCGTGCGCGTGACTTTTATTTGAAGTAGTTGCCAAATCTTTCCTCTTGGTTTCCAGCAGAGGCTGGTTGTGATTCAGTGGATGCACCCCATTGTTCAGGGTATCAGATGGTGAGACGCTGCAGGCCATCGCTCCCCGGCCTGACGGAGCGCTTCTCCTCCGCTCGGTCTCTCAACCAACTCTCCCTCTCGAGTGAGAGAAAGTTCGCAAACAAACTGTCAAACTTTATCGTCAGCTTTGTTTCGGCCTTGGGTTTCCAAGGTTCTTTTAGTTGAAGTAGAACAGCGCTTTGCCACAGTTCCACCATGATAGAAGTTGCCTCTGGATCCTAACTTCTACTTACACAAATGCAGCTGAGCTATTTACAGTCTAAAAGACTAATATTAATTTTGTGAGCCCACCTATCTGATATGAGAGCTCAACCTCAGACAAGCTAGTTTGTATGTACAGTACCAACATATGGCACATGAATAATGAATAGAACACTCCATGTAGCCAACAAGTGCCAGCCAAGCCTCCTGGGGACTTGCTTCTATGACACACTTATCCTCATGCTGATGCATCATCAGTGGCTGTAACTTCTCCATATTCCACGTCTGTCACCCCTGGTCCCTCAGTGTGACAGGGCGCCTCGGGGACAGTCTGAAGTTCATGGATTCTCTATCTGGTGTCTCCATTTCCCGGCATGTTTACAGACACTTTGCCGACATAATGCCAGCGTCTGCTCTGCCCCAACGCCTGGAGCACCAGAACCGCATCGAGCTCCAGTCTCAGAGAAGTCAACTAGATTTACTTTTACGTTTCGCTGAAGTCAATGGAATTTGCTTTCTACGGCAAAGTGACTAGTGGTGTATGGACGGAACCGTGCAATACCTTATCTCTGTGCGAGATACAGTATGCTTCAGTGGTCCTCCTTCCCCCGTAGAAAATCAAATGCAAACTGAAAAAATAAAATTCTTGAGAAATACTTTCATGTGCCTTTCCAAGCTGTCAGTTGACCCAATGAAATCACCTGGGATTTAAATAATGAGATAAGATGAAGTACGATAAAATACTGATAAAATAACCATAATGCCAGCTTAACTAGGTTGTATTGTATTACGGCCTTATTTCAATTCATTCAACAATTGAGTCATATCATATTTTTTTTGTCAAGACAGAAGTAGTGTAGATATAGAGTAGCGGGAGGCAGAGTGGAGGTAGAGTAGAGTCGAGGTAGAGTAGAAGGAGATAGAACAAAGGTAGAGTAGATGTAGAGGGAGGTAGAGTAGAGGTTGAGGAGAGTAGATGTGCAGAAGAGGAGTAAAGGTAGATGTAAATGGAGATACAGTAGAGTAGAGGTGTAGTAGAGGTAGAGCTGCCAGTTCAGAGATTTGATGCTTAGTTCCTTCAAAAAGATGACTAATGACATTGTTTTGCACATTGTTTTGACAATGGCGGCCTCGTGAGACCGGGCCGGCTCCCGGGCCACGTGGCCTGAGAATGTCTGAAATGCCAGAGGAGCCGGGTACAACCAGGTATCCGATAGTTTCCCATCAATCAGGAAATACCACATGCGTCGTGACAGCTAAATGCGCCGACGCTCGCCTCCTTCTCCTCCTTCTCCTCCTGACGAGGCGCCAGGAGAGACTCCTCGCTCCCTCAAGTATCAATTGAGATGCGGTAAAGAAATTACAGACCTGAATGGTGCTAATTACACCCAGTTCCCTGTCGCCGCCGGGCTCAGAGAGCGCTTTTAGTTTGCTGCTGCTGCCACTGCTGTTGTTGTGGCGCATCTTAAAACAGAAGCAGTGAATGAGGAGAACAGCGGAGCTTCACTGAATGCAAAACACTGGTACTCCACACCAGGAAGAGGAGAAGGAGAATGGAATAACTTCAATTTTCCAAGGGTAATTTCAAGTGTAGTAGTCAGTTTGTAGAGGTAGAGTAGAAGGAGATGGAGTAGAGGTAGCGTAGAGGAAGGTAGAGTAGAGGTAGAGCAGAGGAGAGGGAGCTAGAGTAGAGGTAAGGTAGAGTTAGATTAGAGGTAGAGTTAGATTGGAGGTAGAGTAGAAAAGAGGGAGGTAGAGTATCTGTAAAGTAGTGGTAGAGTAGACACCCCTGTCCACAAAGGGCACCGATTGTTCCTCAGTTTGTGTTCTTAGTTTTGTGATTAAATATCCACACATACATTGACACAGAGGCAGCTCTTAGGTCTTAAACGGTAGAGACCTCAACAGAGTAGAGGTAGAGGTAGAAGAGAGGTAGAGTAGAGGGATGTAGAGTAGGGTAGAGCAGTAGTATAGATGGAGATGATAGTAAGGATGATGTTGGAAGATTCATCATGCATCATTTATCATCATCCTGTTCTCCAGAGTCGATTTCTCGGGGGCAATTTCTGAAGGTCAGACATTTACGAGTTGTTAAATTAACAAGTTTCAGGGTCGTCTTGAACGCAGCATGAGAAAAACAAGCGAGGGAAAGAGAGAGAGGGCAGGGAAATCCAGAGAATTCCAGCGGTGTGAGTAAGTAAGTATCTGATCTGTGAGTGAGGATTTATCACCCGTCTCATCCAGTAAATGTATTTATCCTAAGGGGGCAGAGAAGAACTAACGATGCATGCAAGCACTGCGGAGTGGAAACCTACCGACAGAGGGAGGTGAAAAAGCGAGGGATGCCCATAAAGAAGTGATCTATGTCCATCTGCGTCCGTATTGAACAAAACCGTGCTTTCCAAGTCTTCATTAGTCATTTTTCATTACAGCTCCCTAAAGGAGACACTTTCTGGACGGCGGCCAACGAGCGCCGCTCCTTGACCGCAACAGCGTTAAGTGGACAACCCCTTTTAAGCGCGACACACCGCCCTCCACGAAAGCTCGGCTCGAGCACAAGGAGACGTTTTAGCGGCAGAGGCGGCCGAGGACCCCGCCGCCGCTGAAAAAATGCTAATCGCAACCTGACGTTGCCAACAACTTCATCAAACGCGGGTGATTTGGGAACACCTTGGGAGTTGGGAACCCTCGATGCAGACCGGGTGGAGACGTTGTTCGGGTTCCCTTTGGTCTTGATAATTAGCTGCGCCACCAAAGTTTTTAACCTTTGGAGGGCGGCAGTTGGAATAAACGTCTCATCCATACAGTACCATATTATCATCGTACTCTAGGGATAAGGGGAGTTTAAAGACACTTTTACGTGGTTTCCAGACGGGGCTTAGCGCAAGGTTTCACCTGTGATTTTCTACATTGTGAAAGCAAATAAGCAAATAAGAGTATTTTTACTGACCACCATAAAGATAAAGTGGCCAAAATTCCATTTGTTGATATATTTATGTACCAGAACAGTATCATCTACACCGTAATCTTTGATTCTTGCATTATTATGTCACTAAAATTTTCAATGTTTGGAAATGTGTGCACATGTAGCCATGGGGTGTTTGGAGTAAATTGACCATATGCCCACTAAAGCCCACAGAATATCCGCTCACTCTAGGCCAGTAATTCTCAAGATTCTTCATATCAAGAACCCTCAATTTGTATTTGATAAGATTTTGTCTGTGGGACCCAATCTGAGAAGATTCTTGTTGCAAGATATTCAGGAAACGAAAAGGGGGAAATTCAGGGACAGATGGCGGAGGCAGCCATGCAAAGATTATATTCATCGGGAGCGGTTAGGCAGTCGGTGTCTTGCTCAAGTACACTTCACCATGCTATCCGGAGGAACCGGGAATTGAACCAGATGTCACACTGCCACCAAAATTAATCTAAACTTTCTTACCTGTCTATACTCTAGTTAGGGTGAGAACAGAGGAACTAGGAGCCAAACAGACATAATTGTACATCCTCTAATGGTGAAACAACACTGAAGTTGATCTATTAGTCATTTTGCTGGGGACCAGCTTGAAGGTCCCCTCTTGAAGGACCTCGGACCCTGTGCTGGGAAACACTGGTCTACTTACAGTGGACTATATCACATACAGAGATATAGTCAGTGGTTCAGTGGTTCTCAACATGGGGTCCGGGGACCCCCAGGGGTACTTCAACTGAGAACCACTGCCACTAGACTACAAAACTGTTGCAAAAGGGTTTCTGAGAAAGTCATCAGGATTGGTATGAGGAGTATTTCAAAAGACACTGTTTTTCAACCACTGTGTGAGAGCTCGTCACGTGTGTCGTGAAAATCTTTCAAATTCCACTTCAAAGTACGAGGGCGGACTTCCTGCACGAGAGCCAAAAGAGTCGCTTTGGCTCTCGAGTTGCGATTGGAATTCCCACAAGAATCACTGAATTATTTTAAAAATATTTATTTTGTCGGTAAATCAGTCACATTTAATATGAATTTTGACAAACGCCTTGGCCTTGTAATGCCTTGGAATTTTGCATTTGTGAGTCAAACATTTACTCTTTCGACAGAGTGACTCCAGACTCCTGAGTCATTTCAAATCTGTTCACAAATCTTTTAAATGACAAATCGTTTGCGAGTCTCGCATCACTAACTATCAGTGGGCCACAATAATAAGCACAGTTCTACGGGTTTCTGAGGTTTTTAGTGGTTAATAGGATAGTGGTGCGCCATGGGAATACTTCATTGTAAAAAAGTGTGCTGTGGCAGAAAACAGGTTGGGAAACACTGTTCGTAAAGTCTCCTCGCTTTATTCCCAAACTCTGAAGAAAATAAACAAAAGTAAATGACAAGAGGACGGATTGTCACTTGAACTAAACAATGAAGACAAATCGTTTTCTGTGACTATACAAAACAGGCTGACCGGTCACATATTCGTTCAAGCTGTTTTCAGACTTGTTGGAGCCTTATCAGAATGCAGCACCGCCAGGTGGAAGGAAGGGTGTGCTGGATTTTAGCGCCGGCACGGCCCACCGGGG
>OMKR01101591.1:0-14191 GCA_900302355.1 Cyttopsis rosea
CATCTGGACTGTGAAGCGCCGTCCAATGAGTTCTGAAGCATTTGGCTGAATATGAGCAGATAACTTTTCCCGAAACACTTCAGAATTCATCCTGCTGCTTTTGTCAGCAGTCACATCATCAATAAACACAAGGGAGCCAGTTCCATTGGCAGCCATACATGCCCATGCCATAACACTACCACCACCATGCTTCACTGAGGAGGTGGTATGCTTTGGATCATGAGCAGTTCCTTCCCTTCTCCATACTCTTCTCTTCCCATCATTCTGGTACAAGTTGATCTTTATCTCATCTGTCCATAGGATGTTGTTCCAGAACTGTACAGGCTAGATGTATTTTGGCAAACTCTAAACTGGTCTTCCTCTTCTTGAGGCTCAACAACCCTCTGTATTCACTCTGGTGAAGTCTTCTCTTGATTGTTGACTCTGACGCAGATACGCCCGCCTCCTGGAGAGTGTTCTTGATCTGGCCAACTGTTGTGAAGGGGTTTTTCTTCACCAGGGAAAGAATTCTGTCATCCACCACAGTTGTTTTCCGTGATCGTCCAGGTCTTTCTTTTTAAGAATGTACCAAACAGTTGATTTGGCCACACCTAATGTTTTTGTTATCTCTCTGATGGGTTTGTTTCGATTTTTCAGCCTAATGATGACTTGCTTCACTGATAGTGACAGCTCTTTGGACTTATTGAGAGTTGACAGCAACAGATTCCAAATGCAAATAACACACTTGAAATGAACTCTAGACCTTTTATCTGCTTTATCTGAGCAACCAATTGTTACATTACACACTGTTACATCCAGCAACATCTGCATTTTGACTAATTAAATTAGAAAATTTTGGTAGAGTCACATTTCTGCAAAATACAGTATTACAGTAGAGCATTACAGAAACAACAATACATGATCATATCAAGAACTTTAATGTAAAATATCAAACATGATTTAACACAAATCTGGCCAAACATCGCCTATAGCCCGTTAGCTCGTGTAGCTAATTTAACTTACTTTCACTCAGAACTTTGAAAGCATATTCAAATACAAATATATTCAAATGAATAAGTCAAATATATATATTTTAATATAACAACGGTGAATTGAACAACAAAAAAGAAAATATTTCAGAGGTTGGCTTAACATCTTGTTTGTCCAGCAATTTGCTTGAGAAGAGAAAGTATCAGATGCATCATCTGTTCCAGATTACCGACCTGAGAGAGATTTGGTGACGGAATAGAAAGTGGAATATTGAGATTAGTGTGTATGGAACGTTTCAACACGCACACAGCATTCAGTGTCAGGTTCGTCTACCTGCCATCGTTCCTCATTTTTCAATACTGGTATTGTTAGATAGGGTGACTTGAGTGCCAGTCCCTCAACAATAAATATATATTTTTAAATATAATTCTTTTTTTATTTTTACATTTTATGCACTTCTCTTTTTATACAGATGTATTGTGTTTGTCAACGGCTATAGAATAAAAAATACTTACAAGTTGCTTGGAAAAACAACTAACAGAAAATACTACTTTATTTTTCACTCACATTAAAAATAATGAAGAGATGAAATGCAGCTGATTGACTATTGTGTTGCTGTGCTTGGGCCAAAGCCATATCTAATTGTAAAACCCAGAAATTCATTTTACACACACACACACACACACACATAAAACAAAAGCTTCACTCTAACCTTTGTTTTCAGGTCCACACAGCAGCATTTCTGAGAACCTGCAGGTTGAAAAAGACAGCAAGTCAGTCCATATGAGGATATATCCTAAACATACATCCTTTAGGTTCACATTTCCAAGTTTTGGTTTTTTCACATGATATGAAAGTGTAGAATCAGAGCTTGAAAGCAAGGCATCACTTGTGGGAATCAAGAAAATATTTTGGAAGCTATGGCTTAAAGATTAAGTTGTTCCAAACATAACTTCTGAGAAATCAGCCCTTAAAGTTTTAGAACACATGTCCAGACTTTTGCAGCACAAAACACACATTTAAAAAAAGTTTGCGCTTTAAATGGTTACATTTGGGTAGTGCTGTACTCCTTCAATGAGATAATGTTGAATGTGTTTCACTGAAATGTTTGAATAGTTTATAAAAATATTGGAAAAAGCATAATTCTAATTAATCCTTCATCATGCTCACTATACTAGCATGCCCCCTCTATTATTCTGTAACTTTTAAACATTCCCATTTCCTGCCTTTGTTTTATAACAACAGTGCGGTTCCGAATTATGATTGAGAGCTTCTGCCGCCCTCTTCTCGTAAAACATAACACGATATGTCTTCAGAGAAGTGAAATTTTGTTTATTTGTTGTCGTTTCTTTAGCGATTGTTTAAGGAAGTGATGTCAGCGCTTCTTCTTCGCGTCCTCTCAGCGTCACCGCAACATTCGATATACTTTATAACGTTATTTTATCAAAACGCTAAGCTATGGCTTAATAAAGATGAAGGCTTTGAAAGGTTTTGTAGTCGTTTACGAGTAGATACAATTTCTAACCGTATTTTATAAAAACAGTTTCACATTCTGACTTGACATCACACAGAATCTGGAAGGATGATCTTGATCTGCATGTTTGCATCAAAGGAACCGCAAGATCGCCGTTCACATTGTAGTTTGAGTGCAACAATGGGTGAGTAACTTTTTTCCCTTTAAAATGCTGGAGGAGAGCAACTAGCCTTGACATTAATATTTAGAAATCAAACTCAGTTTTGAAAATAAGTTGAGAAATTGAGGAACAAAAATCTGCTATAATCAAATTTTTGACATAGAAAGGGATTTTTAGGATATTTAGCATTTCTTTGTAAATTATGCACCATTATTTTATTTTTATTTTTTTTTACCTATTCTTACGCATTCCTCCCCCTCCTTACATTGTTGAGATAACGCTAGGAGAAAGTATTTCATTGCATTACTTGCTGTATTATTATTATGCAAATTATACAAATAAACTACTATTCTTGTCATGTTTTGAAAGAAAACATACTTGCTGTGCCGACAACCCATTTGTGTGAGTGTTTTGTTAAATTTCCTACCTCTTTCCTTACCTTACTCTTAATGTTGGTATTACTGTATGCACAAAAGACAACCTTTATATAGACACTGCGGTCATTAATATAATATAATAATATCAATATTAATTGATTGTGTATTTCTATCAAGGATAGGTGAATCATGCTGTTTATGTACCATTTGTTCCAATATTACTGTCTGGACTCGTTGACCCAGATGGGGCAGCAATACTCTGCTGAGCATCTTCTGAAATGTGGTAAAAGCAGTGTTAACTTCAATACTTCACTCCCATCACATCCTTTAACAATGTAATGTTCATTTGTGTTAGTGTTTTGTGTTAAATTTCCTACAGTTGGACTTTACTCTTAATGTTGGTATTATGCAAGACAGCCTTTATACTACGGTCATTAATATAATATACATATAATTGATTGTGCATTTCTATCAAGTAGTACAGGTGAGTCATGCTGTGTATGTACCATTTGTTCCAATATTATTTAGATCTACCAGCAGGTACTTCAGTACAAATCAAATACAATCATTTGGAAGAACAATACATACCATAACTCATACTGTCTGGGCTCTTTGGCCCAGACGGGGCAGCGATACTCTTCTGAGCATCTTCTGAAATGTGGTAAAAGTAGTTAACTTCAATACTTCACTCCCATCACATCCATTAACAATGTAATGTTAATTGATCCAAAATAACATAACCCACTCAGCAGTTAACCTCAACGGTTTTACTCAATACCAAAATAGATAGAAAGTATTGCAGGGCTCACTCTCAATTTTCACTGGCTTGCCATGTTTGAATTTTCAAAGATATTTCTGTTAATTTAAGACAGCCCAAGTAGCAAAACATTAAATACATCATTTTTACAGAGGTAGTAAAATTACAGATAACAAAAACATCAGGTATTCCAAGAGAAGCTTGTTTTGAACAAGAAGGAGAAGCACAAGACCAAAGAAGAAGGAAGAAATATAATACATATAAAAAGAAGACAAAGCCGCCATGACACCTTATTCTGAGCCACAGGTGAATAAACTCCATGTCGACTAACCATGAACTGAAAGTGCAGAACCTGCACTTTCATCGTCCAGGGGACGTTGCGCCACAGAGGCCAGACGTTCCGGCACGTCGCCTCCATCAGCGTCCGAGTTGCGCCGGGGACGATCCGCCGGTGCAGCGGCCATAGGAGCAGCGCCGGGCAAGGCAGTATCGACACCGAGCTGAGGGTTCAACGCCTGGTGAAGCTGACCCTCGATGATGTCATTCAGGGTCACCGTGCCCATTTCGGACAGAGATGCGGTGAGAAGGTTCGAGACGCCGTCGAAGCCATGGACGGTGGCCAGCGTGCATTTCGACAGCAAGGACTCGAACCACCGCAGCACGTTGACGGGCCAAACCGGGGGAAAGTTCTCCTTCCCTGCAGAAGTTCGGAAAGATGTAGCTCACACGAAAGTCAGGAAATCGTTCTCTGTAGCCCATTCTCTAGCTTCTTTACGCTTCGTTTTCAGAATGCCACTTGACTCAAATAAACCTGAAAACATTTATTGCAGATCACAGTCCAAGTGAACCTTTTCAGTTTTAAAAACCTTACCATTCTAAATTAATTTGTCTGACTTCTTGTATAGCTGACAACCTGCATAGTGGCAATTAGGACTGGGTGATATTGACAAAGCGAAACTATATTGCAAGATTACGATAACCAAAACCAAGACGATATGTAGTCTCATCACGATATTGATATTATATCGATATATCACCCGGAACATAGTGGCAATCAACACAATATGTCTCACTTGGTATGAAAACCAGTCTCCCCCAGTTCAGTGTTGGACTTTGAGAACTAACCAATTAAAAGACAGGTTGCTTTGATAACAAGGCCTTCGGTGGGAAACCATCGACATGCAAGGGTTTGATACATCCACCCAACCGTCTCCAATAGGGATGGGCACCGAGACCCGGGGCGAAATTATGAAAGACCGTAGTATCGATAAGCTCCGACGTTCTCGGTTCCGTCAACGGTATTGGAAAAATTAAGGAAATAGATTTTTCTATTTATTTAGGCTATATAACCCGTTTCTATCATCAGAAGAGACGTCTCTCCTCTCTCCATCACAGGAGATACTGTATGTACGAGGGGGGGGGCGGCTCCCTCTGCCTGCCTCACACACATGCAAATTGTGCCGTGATCACCCCGTCTCCATGCGTAATGCGCAGAAAATAAAGCGGTGTTAATTCCGTTCTTAATTTGTTTTTGTTTTTTCTCTGAAAACAAACAAACAAAAACGATAAGAGCACCGTTCAAGTACCGGATCGATAACCATCCCTGGTCTCCAATAACTCTCACGTGCTACCTCCTACCGATGAGGGCGCAGCGGGTGATCTGGAAGGGCCGCTGCAGCAGCTGAGCTGGGATGGGAAGGATCCTGGACCATGGAACCGGTTCACAGTTCCCGTAGTCGCAGAACACCACATTGGCCTCGCTCGGCCAGAGCTCCAGCACCACAGCGCGGTACCAGTTGTTATCACCTGCGCAAACGGGCGAGTGTAAGCGAGACTACACAGCATATTGATTATATTATATTGGAATTGGGAGCGGGGGATTTTGATTCGAAAAGTTTATAAAGTCCGTTTATAAATTCAACGTTTGTTATGCAGATACAGTAGCTGGCTTGAAACTTATTGTCGACAGATTTGTTCATTGTGAAGGGAATTCCACTGGTACACTGTTGAATAACCAAAAAGACAGATCATCATACACTGTGTGTCATGGGTATTAGAGTGAATATTACACACATATTGAACAGGTATTTACCCAATTTATTGGTTATTTGAGTATTTGGTGGCAATGTTTCAATACCTAAACAACCTCAAACCTCCATCCATATACATTTAGTTGAGAATGACTCATCTTTCATAGATAGAGAAGCCAAATTTAAAAGCTTTTCCCCTATTTTTTCTATCGATAATAAAAAGAAAAAAGAATGGAATGAAAAGGAATGGTAAATGAATGTCACCCAAGTCACCTTATTCTTCCACTAACCTGACTGTGACCAAGACAGCAGACGAACTTTGAAGTTCACAATCTTTTTAATTAAAACTGATTTAGCCATTTCAGCTGTAGTAATACGCAGCTCATTTATGGCTAAACCGACCACCTTGTCCAGTCGAAAATAAGAGCTTTTCTCCCCCTAATAAGAGTGAATCCAGCACTTTGTGAACTTCTTGTAATGTCTTCATCAGAAAGTTTTCACTTGCAGATAACTACGAAAATCTTTTTTTTTTTGTAACAGGACAAGATGCAAACCAGTCGCCGTCAGTCCACCAACTGGTAAGCGAAGTCCCATCTGAGCAGGGGCTGCTGGCTAAAGTGGAGCATTTACTACTCAACAGCACTGATCCGTTAAATGTCCTCTAAACCCCGCCCTTAAGACGGCACTCGAAACCTCTGCTGTTTCTGAAACACCCCGTCTTAACCGTTAAGCTCGGAAAACTCCATTAAACTGAACCCGGTTGTTAGCCGCCCTGCGGAATGCACGCCAGACGCTCGTCTCCAGCTTGTATACGCCGTTTTAGGAGACGAGCGGGCCCTGCGCTCGGCCGCGTGCGGCCCGTCTAATTATATCCACGAGCAGACGCCAAATTACTGCCTTTTTGGAAAGGTAGGGTAGGGTCCCGGGAGAAGGCAGGAGTGAGAGAAGAATGTGCCCGGGAAGAGAAAGAGCGAAGGAGAGAGAGGTGGGTCCGTCCTCACAGGGAGCTCCAACCTGTAATCACAGCGAGCGGCGGGAAGTGTGCGAATGAAACCTGGTTGTTTTTGAAGACGGGATTTCCAAACTGAAAATATTAATTAAAAAGCTAAAAAAAATGTTGAAAAATTTGCGAAAAGCCACATTCATCATCGAGGGCGAAGCCGTCCACGCTTTCGTTTTACATTGATGAGATGCTTCGGCTTCAAGGAAATATATATATATAATTTTGACTAAATCAAAATGACTAACGCTACTTGGCATGTAAAAAGACATTTGGCACCATAGTTAAATACTTACATTTCCCAATCTTGGCAAAAATGTCTTAGATTTTTGCCATATTTACCCATGAATAATTGAAGTAGTACCATTATACACAATTATATACAGCATGTGAGTAAATGCAGAGCGTGTGTCCCTCACCAGAGAACTGGGCACAGCAGGCCGCCCCCACCTCAGGCCTGATGTGCAGAGGAGCGAAGGCAGAGGCAGCTTGGTTGATGCTGCAGTAGACCGCCAGCTCCATCATCACCTGCTGCAGCTTCTCCGGGTCCACTGAAAACACAGTGATGTAGAAAACAACACCAACAACACACCTTCTGGGAAACGATAATCCGCTGAATCGATTCTCAACTGTATTGATATTTAATTTCTGGATGGAAAAACCTGATTAGGAGAAGTTGAAGTTTGTTGTTTCGATCTGTGTTTGATCATACAAGAGACCAGAGGGACGGGAGACCATTCTAATTTACTTAAAAATAAATTGTTTTTCTGGCATGCTGTTTTTTGCATGACTTCCAGATTTTGTTAGATGTTTTCTGCTCTCTAGCTGTGCTCATCCACTATTCCAGAGGTTAACAACCTTTTTCACCTCAAAGACCCCCTAAATCAGACCCGATTTAGGCCCTGTCCACACATAGACGGATATGTTTGAAAACGAAATATTGTCTTTGGCCTCCCGTCCACAGGAAAACGGTGTTTTAGGTCATTGGATTTTTTTCAAAACAATTTTCCGTGAATTCGTGTGGAGGAGTAAAACTCAACTTAATGAAAACGCTGACGTCAAGGCCTCAACCTGCGTCGGGAGTCTACGAGCACCATGTGTTGTTCTGTCTCCATTAACAGTCTCTCCAATTTTAGGAATAACGTCCATACAGTGTTGTGTATGAATATTATGAACAAGCTCAATACGCTGCGTGCTCCGAATAATAATAATAATAATAACTTTTATTTATAAAGCACATTTTCATACAAATGTAACCCCAAGTGCTTTACAGTTTAAAAACGGCAAAAACAATGATAAAATAAAAACATTCAAAGACTAAGCTTTAGTTAAAAGCAAGATTAAAAAGGTATGTTTTCAAATGTGTTTTAAAAATGTCCACTGAGCCAGCCTCCTGGATGTACAGTGGCAGGGTGTTCCAAAGCCTAGGGGCGGAGACACTAAAAGTTTATTCGTGTAGGACCCTGGCAGCAGCGTTTTGAATGGTCTGTAATCTTGCAACTACCGCTTTTCGAAGGCCGGTACAAAGTGCATTACAATAGTGCAGCTGGCTATAAATAAAAGCATGGACAAGCTTCTCTGTGCCGTGTTATAAAAAGGTCTCACCTTAGCTGTGTTGCGTAAATGAAAGAAGTTTCCGTTAATGAGTTAAAAGTACCTTTGGCTCTCGGTTTTCACAGCTTTACTGTACCTAAAGATTAAGCCCTTGTAAAATGTCAAGATGTACATCGAGTTTTCTCCATTTTCCCTCAGCTTTCCTACGTTCTCTTTTTAACTCACGGAGAGAGCTGCTTTTCCAAGGGACAGAATGTTTAGAGAACAGTTTCTTCTCTCTTAAAGGTGCAACGGTGTCAAATGCACCTGAGAGCTGACTATTAAAATTATCAACCAGATCATGTATGGAGCCACCAGTAGGAAAGGGCTCATCGGGATGAAAACTTAAAAAAAACTTAGTTACAGCAGAGGCATCGAGGTGACGTTTCTTGGCAGTGAACATCTTATTCTTGGTGGGGTGTATTGTAGCATCAAAAAAGACACAAATGGTCGGAGATGGCCATATCGACAACCTTTGAAACATAAATGTCAATATTTTTGGACAGCACTCAGTCTAAATTTGTGAGTAGGCTCATGTACAAATTGAGTCAAAAGAATTTAGTAGATTGAGGAAGTCAGAGGTTGAATAGGTCATCGATGTGAATGTTAATCACCTGCAATAAGAATAAGAATAATAATAAGTCAGAAAGCTCTGGCAGGAAATTGTTATTTTGTTTGGGGGGGACGGTAGACAACACAGCAGTCGATTCTGAACATCAGCAACTCAAAGATTTGGAAATCATCTGTCTTGATGGGAGTGCATATAAAATCGTTCTTAAAAACAGCAGCGAGGCCGCCACCACGGCCAGCCAGTCTTGGAGAGTTCAAACACATGTAATTGGGAGGACAAAGCTCACCCAGAGGGCAGTTGTTCCCAGGCTTCAGCCACGTTTCAGATAGTAGAAGAAAGTCTGTATGGACTGCAGTCATTTGCAGGGAATATGGATCAGAGTTCTGGAGTTGACACGGGATACGTGATATTTGGCTGAAGTGGCAATGGATAGAGAAAAGGAGGGGTTAATATGGCAGGAATATGGAATATGACTGTAGTTGTGCAGTAAATGGTTAACGGCAGGACCCTCACTAGTAGGAGGCAGGTGGGGCCGGGGGCGGAGAGCTCGCGGTGGACAGTACTCTGAAGAGACACCGTAGAGGAAGACGGAGGGACTGGGGTGTGTGTGTTGATTGTAAATACTCAGTCACGTGGACAGGATCGCACAGTGTGTTGCAAATTAGCGGCGAGCATGCGGCTCCCCAGCTTGTTCGAGTGAATGCCATCCATCGGAAAAAGGAAAAAGGTTCCTAAAACAAATTAAAACTGTCAATAAAGCCGGACGCTGTGAGCCCTGCAAGCGGACTGGAGCCAGGTGCGGAGGCTGAGGACTCTGACTGCTGAATCGCTCTGATTCACGGCTAAGTGTAGGAATTGCACCACTGATAAAGGCAGATTTTCCACAGCTTTTTAAAAAGATAAAAAGTTGGTTAAAATGGATTTTGGTCAGTTCGGACTGTTTGAGTGCAGTATTTGTTCCCACGTGAACTATTACTCTCTGAATAGAAGACCGTGGCTCCAGGGAAACAATGCGTTGCTGCATTAAGGAAACTGATGTTCCTGGTTATGTAATCCCGAACTATCAGTGTAGTTGGATGAGAAGAGGAGGCGAGGAGCAGTAGAGTGTGGGCTCTTAGAGCTGGACCCCGCTCGTTCAGTTCCCACTGTGCGCATTGGGATCGCGGATTTACTCACGATTGAGTCACCAGTAATGAGTGTAGATGGAGGGAGAGTGCTCGGTGGAGGAGACGGAGGTGACAGAGTGGATGGAGAAAGGCGGACAGAGAGGGGGGCAGGAGCCCGGCGCGGCGCTGGAGTAAAGAGCGGTATGGAGCGGCGAACCCTGGGACGAGTGGGGTGCTTGGATATGGCTGGTGGGGGGATCTGAGGTGATGGAGACAGACCTGTTGTACTCACGGGAAGGCAGCGGAGATGGAGGAGGCCGGGGTTCTGCAGCCAAAGGAGGAAAGTCATGCTGGTCGAGGGTCCCATATCTGTTTTCCAGCTGGATGTCACAGTGAGGAGATGCCTGAGAGGAGCGCCTCCTTCTCCTACTGCGAGCACCGACCAGGGTCCAGGGCTCGTGGTGGGATGGAGTAGAGCTGACCAGGGCTTTTGCTTTAGCTCCGAGCCGTATCCAGGACTCATCAGGGACATTATCCAGAGGAGGGGCATCAGCAGCAGGACAGTGAGCAGTGACACCAGGTTCTGGAGGGAGGATGGCTTCGGCAGCAGGACAGGGAGCAGTGGCGCTGGGCACAGGTTGTGTCAGGGTGTGGTAGACCAAAGATGACGGTGTCCATGAGCTTCTCGGCTTCCTGGATCTGGTAGAGCGTAGATATTCTTCCTTCCAGCTCGGCGATCTTATCAGCCGGGCGGGCGCAGTCTACGCAGCTGGATGAGGAGGTGAGTGGAGCCATGGATGGCTATAAAAAAAAAGAGACTTACCCGGTTTTGGGTCCAGTGAGGTGGCTAGCGGCGGCGGTATAAATAAATAAATAAATAAATAAATAAATAAATAAATATTAAGATTAAAATAAAATATAAAATAAATAAATAAAAAAATTAAGAATAACAAATAAAAGTTAGAAATTAAATAACTCCACACCCTACGGAGCTTTACTGACAGCGCGTGACAGCGATTTCCTGAAGTGCTAGCAATAGCATAGAGTCCAGGGCGCAATCCAAATTAAATAAAAACAAAGCAAAATAGTGAAAGAAAGGCTGAGAAAGAAGGTAAAAAGACAAAATTAAACCGCTAAGATCCAAATTAAACAGCTGTTCACCGCATTATGTAAATGTCTATTTGTAAAAAGGTTTTCTAAGATGTGACGCTTTGTCAAGTCTACTCTCCTCATCTCAGGTGTCAGGGGGTCACCTCTGACCTTTAGCTCAGACATTAACATGCTAACAGTGCTGCTGCAGCTTTATTATTGTTTCAGATAATCAGAGACCCTCGTTTCCCTCCTCCCATCTCCCCTTCGCACAGAACGACACGTGGGGACAGCAGTACTCGTACGCGCTCTTCAAGGCCATGAGCCACATGCTGTGCATCGGCTACGGCCTGTACCCGCCCATCGGCATGGCCGACGTGTGGCTCACCATCCTCAGCATGATAGTGGGGGCGACGTGCTTCGCCATGTTTGTGGGACACGCCACCGCGCTCATTCAGTCTTTGGATTCATCAAGACGGCAGTACCAAGAGAAGGTATGTGTTCACTCTCATGAGATGAGACGAGACGAGATGAGATGAGATGAGATGAGATGGCACTTTGTTGATCCAGGGCGGAAATTCAAGAGTTATAGCAGCACAGCAACAAACAGAATATGTGCAGAATATATATAAAAAATCAAAATAAATCAAAGTAAAGTAAAAAGAAAAGCTAAATATCAAAATATCAAAATATTGATAAAAAATGAATAAGCAAAAAAAAAAAAGAATAAGCAAAAAGAAGTAAAACTCTTGCCAGGAGCAACTCAGCAATATGCTCTGCACAAGTAGTGTAGATGTGTCAGCACTGAGGAGGTGCATTGTAATGCGGGGGATGGAAGGGGGATGTATTAAAGTGTCCATGAGCAGCGCGTTCAGGGCTCCAGCAGTTGAGATATGGGATTGGGGGTGGAGGGGATGTGTGACATGCACGGCTGGGATTTGAGATGAAATGATAATATTTTTAGTCCGACTCTGGCCGTGCACAATCGGTAGAGTAAAGACTGCCCCGATTATCACTGATGTCAGATTGTGTTGTGTGGAGATTAACACTGAGCACCAGAGAAACAATTTAATCGTGGTGGTGAGGTTTGCTCTGAAATGCATCAATTGCTGTGTGTTAATTCTGAAAATTGGCCAATAAAAGGAAACTCTAAACAGATTAAAAAAGGAATAGAGTGAAATAATCGCCAGGCGTAACTTTGTGGAGATCATCAGATTAATTTTCAAGCTGTGGCCCAAAAACTAATAATTTACGAATGCATGAGTTTTAATGGGAAATTTTACCGGTTGAATTGGATATTTAACAAAAAGAAGAAGTTTATAAAAACAGTTTACAAAAATAAGTGAGTTTGGAGAGCGGTGTAAATAATAAGGTATGAAGCCTGACATGAAGTAACCTGTTAATCATTCTATTTATTCCAGCATCTTTGCACTCTGCACCATTGTCTTCTTCTCACAATCTCATTGCTGTTATATTGCATATATATATATATATATATATGCACATAGTAGTTAAATGTTTATGTCTACCTTTGTTCTGCTTTGTCATCCTTGTTTTAGCTGTATGTCTTTTCTGTGTAAGTACATTGTGAGCAAGGAAAAAACCGGAGTCAGATTCCTTGTATGTGTACACATACCTGGCCAATAAAGCCGATTCTGGTGCTGATTCTGATGAAGAGGAACTAGAGAGAGAGTGAAGAGAGGAAGGTAGACTTTGCGGTGCACCACCGACCTTGCGTGAAGCTCGTAGTGCGACTGGATTGTTCGCTCTGTGGTGAAGGACACGGAGCTTAATGTGATTAGCTGCAGTCTGCTAAGTACAGCTGTATCTATCAGATAGCGCAGAGGCACGCTTTGGCGGTTTGCTCGGTTTTTACACAGCCGCAGTTTTAGCTACACGTCACACACCTTCACCAAAACACTGTCACTCCACTGGCAATTGAATAACATTACATTTCACAATTTGACACATTTATGATGTTTGAATATGAATGCGGTGTTGCAGATTGACGCAGGAGACGCACTTTCTCCAACGAATGTTCCTCTTTTCCTCTCCTGCGCAGTACAAACAGGTGGAGCAGTACATGTCCTTCCACAAGCTCCCTGCCAGCATGCGGCAGAGGATCCACGAGTATTACGAACATCGTTACCAGGGAAAGATGTTCGACGAGGAGAGCATCCTGGAGGAGCTGAACGAGCCGCTGCGGGAGGTCCGGCCTCATCCGCATTACGTCTTCACCTCCGCCTTCATCAGTCATTCCTCAGCTGTCTGCACCACCACAGCCCCGACTCGTTCCTTTTCATGTCGACTTATCTGCGTGACGCATAACTACAGTTGCATCGCTTATTTGTAAATATCTTTTCTAGTTGTATTATACTTTTTTAAATTGTTAGACGTATGTTGTCTCTTGATAGTAAATTGTTTTTATCAAAAATGTGTCGTAATTCTATACAAAATGATGCATTTCTTGACTAATAATGACATAAGGGTGATCGATTGGTTGAGGTATTGTTAAGCCGTGTGTCATCCATCCACTTTGCATGATAAAATGTTTACAACCATTTAATCTGGTGAGTAACATCAGGAGATTGAATGGAGGACAACCATTCCCTCTGGTCCTGTAAAGTGTGTGAACCAAACTGTCTCATATCGATCTGTGAGTCCATGCCCATTACAGCTCCGCCCAAAAAATAAAGGAATCCATTCTGTGTGGTTTTACCGGCTCGATAAGCAGTGTCTGTCTTTGCAGGAAATCATCAACTTCAACTGTCGAAAGCTTGTGGCCTCCATGCCTCTGTTTGCCACCGCTGACCCCAACTTTGTGACCTCTATGCTGACCAAGCTAAGGTTCGAGGTGTTTCAACCTGCCGACTACATTATCAGGGAGGGAACCATCGGCAAGAAAATGTACTTCATCCAGCACGGGGTGGTCAGTGTTCTGACCAAGAACAGCAACGACACCAAGCTGTCGGACGGCTCGTACTTCGGAGGTTAGCACGTCCTGTAACTAAACCATAAGCAGCGGGTCTGGATGTCGGTGGTGGCGTGGTGGTCCTAGCGTCTTA
>OMKR01101592.1:0-10183 GCA_900302355.1 Cyttopsis rosea
CATTAACTCCGCAAGTGAGGTGTTCGCGGGTTACCCATGTTCAGTCATCGGCGATGACATCATCATCGGAGGCCATGGAGTAGCTGAGCATGATGCCAACTTGAAGAGAGTGCTCGAGCGAGCAAGAGACGTAAACCTCAGGCTAAATCCAGCTAAATGCAAATTTTGCTTGGACCAAGTAGGCTATGTAGGCCACATCTTCACAAGCGAAGGTCTAAAAGCTGACCCCTCTAAAACTGCAGCAATCACTGACATGCTGGTCCCCACAGATGTACCCTCACTACAGCGTTTCCTTGGAATGGTCACCTACCGTGGAAAGTTTATCCCGAACTTCAGCGACAAAACTGACCCATAAGGAGACTGCATGGTTCTAGTTCCACCAGCACCAGGAGGCATTCGACCGTCTCAAGTCATGCCTGTCAAGCCCACCAGGATTGTCATACGATGTCAAGAAGCCAGTCACGCTTACCTGTGACTGGCTATGGACTTGGAGCTGCATGCATGCAAGACGGCAGACCAGTAGCGTTTGCGTTGCATACCCTTACGGACACGGAAACGCGATGTGCCCAAATAGAGAAGGAGCTACTAGCTGTCATGTTTGCCTGCACAGAATTCAAGGACTACGTATACAGAAAGCCCACAATTGTGGAAAGTGACCACCAACCTTTGGTAACTATCCTAAAGAAACCCATTCACACCGTCTCTGCCCGTCTCCAGAGAATGATGCTCCAGCTGCAGAGCTACGACATCAACTTGGTGTACAAAAAGGGTAAATACATGTATCTGGCAGACACTCTTTTGAGCTTCAAACACACAAGTTCCCAGAGCCCTGGTGAAAATGATGCTTTCGAAGTCATGTCGGTGAGTTAAATCTCCATAGACCGCCTGGAGAAACTCAGAAAGCACACAGCAGAGGATGAGGTGCTACAAACCCTCAGTGCAGTCATTCAATGAGGATGGCCCACCAGAGAGAGCCAGCTCCAGCCTGCTGTCCGTCTCTTCTTTCCCTACAGAGACAAACTGACAGTGGAGGATGGGATTGTCATGAAAGGCCACACAATGGTCATCCCCCAGTCCTTGCACCGAGAGTACATCATTGTGCACAAAGGCCACCCAGGTGCTGAAGCGACCAAGTGCAGAGCTCACCGTGACTTCCGGGTGCGCCGTAGTAAGGTCTCACTAGCAATGGCTCCGCATTCAACTCGTAGTTTTGTGTTTATTATTGTTTGTATTGTTTAAATTTTTGCACGCACTGTCGCTGCACTGTCGCTCTTACAGTATGAATGAGCACTCCAAGCACTCTTGGAAGTTCATTCGTCACTAAATACAGACTTTTTCACAACTTACCAGAGTACGTGCTGCGATCCCGACGGAGGAGGAAGAGAAGAGGCAAACGTGGCGGAATTCTATGCAGATCTCGGGCGAGATACTGCAATCCGCCGCTACCGAGCATTTTATTGGCTAATGTTCAATCCCTGGACAATAAAATGGACGAACTACACGCACAGGTTAACTTCCAGCGGGACATCGCAAACTGCTGCGTGCTGGCGTTTCCGTAAACCTGGTTGGACCCTATGGTGCCTAACTCGGCGGTTACTCCAGCTGGATTCTCCATCTGCCGGCAGGACAGAACTATGGAGTCAGGTAAACGCAGAGGAGGTGGAGTCTGCATTATGGTTAACTCTCGCTGAGGTTCGGATATACAGTAGCAGTACTTACAAAACAATGCTCACCGGACCTGGAGCTCTTAACTATAAAAGTCTGTCCCTTCTACCTCCCGCGGGAATTCAGCTCCGCTATAATCACGGCAGTCTCCATACCCCTGCAGGTGGATAAAACGCGCGCTAGAGGACCTGTACGGAGTAATGAATTGACTGGAGAACGCTCACCATGAGGCAGCTTCTATTGTTGTTGTCGACTTCAATAGGGCTAATATGACAAAAGTTTTGTCTAAATATCACCAGCATATTAACTTTCCTACCCGTGGTGATCAGTCTCTTGACCATTGTTATTCTCTACTATGGGACAGCTACAAACCTCTCCCCCGCCCTGCCTTTAGTAAGGCGGATCACACCTCCATTGTTCTCCTCCGAACCTACAGACAATGGTTAAAGCAGGAAAAACCGGTTTGTCGGACAGTTCAATGCTGGAGTGAGGAATCCACTGCCACTCTCTAGGACTGTTTTGAAACCATGGACTGGCAGATGTTCTGGGTTGCAGCTGATGGGGACATCGATGTATACACAGATCTGTCTCAGCCTACATCTCCAAGTGCATTGATGACATCATCCCGAGAGTCAATGTCAAGACTTTCCCCAACCAGAAGCCCTGGGTTAATGGTGATGTCCGTGCTAAGCTCAGAGCACGGTCCTCTGCCTATAGCTATGGGGACCTGGAGGCCTTCAGGAAGTCCAGATATGACCTATGGAAAGCCATCAGAGATGCTAAAAGAGACTACAGGGACAAGCTGGAGTCTAACTACCACAGTTCACCTCCATATTCAACCTCTCCCTGAACCAGTCTACAGTCCCCAACTGCTTCAAACAGACAACCATTGTTCCCGTACCGAAGAAACACCCATCACCTGCCTGAATGACTATCGCCCTGTAGCACTGACCTCTACTATCATGAAGTGCTTCGAGCGGCTAGTCAGAACCCACATCTACTCCTCCCTTCCTGCGTACTCAGTCCCCTCCTGTACGCCCTGTCCACGCATGACTGTGTGGCCATGCGCAGCTCCAACACCATCCTTAAGTTTGCGGATGACACCACCATCCTGCGTCTCATCTCCAACAACGATGAGTCCGCCTACAGAGAGGAAGTCAGCGTCCTGGCAACATGGTGCCTGGGCAACAACCTCTCTCTCAACGTCTACAAGACGAAGGAGATGATTGTGGACTTCAGGAAATGACAGCGGGGGGGTCACGCCCCCATCCACATCGACGGAGCTGAAGTGGAGAGAGTCTCCTGCTTCAAGTTCCTCTGTGTGTTCATCAATGATGACCTCTCCTGGTCCAGGCAATCGGACGCGGCAATAAAAACTGCCCAAAAGTGCCTATACTTCCTGAGGAGACTCAAGAAGTTTGGCATGTCTGTCAGGACCCTCACCAACTTCTACAGATGCACCATTGAGAGCATTCTCACTGGCGGCATTACCGCCTGGTACGGCAGCTGCTCCGCTGCCGATCGCAAGGCGCTACAGAGGGTGGTGAAAACAGCGGAGCGCATCATTGGCTGCCACCTCCCCTCCGTGCAAGGCATCTTCCACACATGATGCCTCCGGAAAGCACGGAAAATCATTAAGGATTACAGCCACCCAGGCTACGGAATGTTCACGCTGCTGCCGTCTGGTAAATGTTACCGGAGCATCCGGACACAGACTACCAGACTCACGAACAGTTTCTACTCACAGGCCATCAGGCTTCTCAACCTGCAACATCTCTAGTCTCCTATGTAAATTAAATGTACATCACCACAGCTAAATGTACATATCCACCGGCACTCCTTCACTTTATATTTATATTTATATTATAATGTGCAATAGTCTTATCTTAGTCTCTTGCCCTTATTTGTGATTCTACTCTTATTATTTTTTTTTTAAACTTTTTTTAAACTTTTTATTTCTACTTGTACTTTTTTACTTAAAATTCTCTATTTTATCTTTTTATGCATACTACGTAGTTGTTGCTTGACTTGCCACAAGAATTTCATTGTTCAGAATGACCTTGTGTTGTAAAACACTTTGACTTTGAGCTAGAAGCATCATCTTTTGGGCAACAATGTCAAATAACATCACAGAGGAATTGCTCTCATGTGCAGTGTGCAACAGCACCATATCTCATCAGCAAAAAGAACCTCTTCAGCTGCACCCAGTTCAAGACCTCCCATGGTCTACAGTGGCCGCTGACATTTTAGACTGGCACGGTAAACGTTACCAAGTGCTTGTGTATTCAGATGGTTTGAAATCGACCTTCTCCGAGACATAACTTCATCTGCTGTGATCATCAAATTATGCTAGACAGTACATCAGTCAGGGTTTCAAAGACTGCCAAACAATGGGATTTCATTCACGTCACCAGCAGTCCTGAGTTCCCTCAGTCGAACGGGCTTGCAGAGAGAGCGGTCCGCAGTGCCAAACAGCTGATGGAGAGATCTCACAGAGATGGTACCGATGTCTTCCTCAATCTTTTGAACCTCAGAAACATTCCTTGTGATCCAAGACTAGGCTCTCCCACTGAACGTCTGATGTCACGGCAGACACGCGCAGCCATTCCTGTGAGAACCAAACTGTTAGAGCCAGCCCCAAAGAATGCCCAGCAAATCACCAACTCCTCAACAAACGGCTCACTCTAAAGTGCCACTATGACACGTCGAGTCGATTGTGAAGATGGTGAGGAAGGAGCCATGCTCCTCCATCATCCAGTCCAAGGGGAAGACATTCAGGAGCCATATCCTTCCTGTTGCAGAGCTGCCGCCACCACAGCTCTACACAGAAGACCCTGACTCCCAGAACACCGACTCCTCCACAATGGACAGTGTTCCCCCACACCACAAACACCAGAGCCAAACGCCAGGCAATCACAACACACATCCCCTCTACGGCCAACGCCTACAGCACACTTCGCTACTAAGAACAGCAATGCACTATACACAATACGCTCAGGCCGCACCTGCAGACTGAACCCAAAATATATGCAGTAAAATAAATAAATAAATAATCTTTACTGTGTTTAATGTGGTTTGAGGAAGTAGCTACCAGTATATCAGAATGTAATGTCTGGATATTTGCACTATGTTCTCTCACTCATCCACTTAGGGTGATAGGATTGTGAAAAGTGATACTGTTAAAGTGATATGTTCATCCACTTAGACTTGATATTGCATAGTCTAAGATTATTCAGTTTATGTAATGTTGATGTTCACCAAGTGCTATTTTGTTTCACATAAGAAGTGCAAGCTAAAGGGAAGGGATGTAGATCATTCGGCTGAATGATTGTCCTGTTTGTTCATTTAGGGCCACCGTACGTGGTGTGCGTATTCAGGGCAGTGCCAGTGCACATGCCTAGTTCGGTCATTTATGAGACATGCTCCATGCAGGGTCGATTAACCTGGTCTCTGTTGTTAATAAACCAAGAGTGATTCAAAGGCTGTGGTGATTATTTATACGTTAAGGAACTAATTCTTACAGTTTTCCCATAGTAGCCCTGCTGGGGGAAACAAACAGCTAAGTTGTGCTCCTCAATGCCATTGTGAATTTATAGAGGTAAATACAGGTAGGTGTAGTGTGCACCTTCTACCACCAGATGGCACATGTAAGCAGACTCTCCTGACAGGGAAATCTGGGTAGCAGGTGTAGCGCACAGCAGAAGGTCCGAGCGAAGATCAAATGGAAGATTCCTTACCGAGAGAAGCTGAACAAAGAAGGCAAGAAGCGCTACTTGGACAAAATATAGGAAATTAACGGGCTTGATCCATACAAACACAACGAGTGGTCAGTTGAACTGTACAAGCTGCCGCAAGTTACATTTCCAGACGTGTTTTCCTGCCTTGTTTGATGTGTGAGTGCTTACTTCCAGTAATTGTAATAGTAGTAGTAATAGTTTGTCTCTAATTTGTATCTCTATATTTTTCACTTGAAATTTTAGTTCTTAAAGGTTGCATTGCTACTGCATACTGCAATATATTGTGGCGTCGACACCTCTCCACCCCCAGAGTGATGGGCTGGTGGAGAGGTTCAATCGGACCCTGGTCACTCAGTTAGCCTTTTGACCAGCCGCCGGCAGAAGGACTGGGACGTCCATCTGCCTCTGGTCCTGTGGGCATATCGGATGTGCAGGAGTCCTCCCAGTGTACGCCCGCGGCTCTTATGCTCAGGCGTGAGCTGAGGACTCAGGTGGATCTGGTCTTCGGTGTGTGTGGCGTCCCTGGGAGTGCTGGGACTACAGCCCCTAGCATCCCCTGGGGTGGAGGGGGAGGAGTCTAGAACCTTCTAGACTCCTCACGGTATAAATGGGACCTAAGGGGAGGAGCTAGTAGGTCTCGGAGTTGATGTTGAACTAGACACACCTGTTGTTAATGCGCTGTGCCTGTTGCCTAATAAAGTTGAGTTCCAGTCGATCCTGCTTACACCCTCCTTCACGAACCGAAACGCTACAATACTAATGAATATATTTTAAATATTTTTCATTTGTGATTGATGTGATTTTAGACCTATCACAGCGTGACTCGGATTCGAACCGGCGTTGCTGCCGTCATCAAGCAAGGTGAGTTCGAGTTAGTGTTTGAGGAAGACCCGCTGTGTCAGCTGCGGTCCCTGTTGCCCAGTCAGAGAGCGATGCGGCCGGGGAGAGCGGATGAAGCTAACGCGGACACGCAGACGCATAGTGGCGACATAGAGCAGCGGGTTTTGTGTCGTATTTATTCTATAAACTCCAATTTATTTTATAAAATAAATGAAATAAATACATCTACAGGCCTTCGATGACAGGGCAGATGCCTTCCACAGCTGCTGGGGTGAGTCGGTACTGGTGTTGGTACGGGCCTCGTTTGTTAGTCGTTGTTTTGTTAGTTGTTTAAGTCGAATGACCACTGGCGAGATTCCTGTCAGGAGGTCAACATCGGTCTTGTGGGCTGCCCAAAGGACAGTGGGTACTCGGGCTCGCATTTCTTCCAGGGCCACATCTGGGGCTTGGGGTTGTGGGGGCGGTTCCACTGCGGGCATCATTAGGTCGGTTGCATATGGGTCAACTGGGGGTCTAGGGCAGCCATCAGTGGCATGTCTAGCCAGGTCCAGTAGGACTTCTGACAGTTGACAGTAGGGTGCCTACATCATTTCTGCAGGCAGTGATTCGAGTGTACACACGGTCAGGTGTCACGAATACTTCAGGGTGTGGCGTTGGGATCCATTGTGGTTGGGCGAGGACATCACAGATCATGGGGCCCATTTCATAGGACCGATGTCCGTCTTCCACTAGGAGGGTGACGTGGGGTTTAGAGCTTGGGACTTGGTACATGTCTTGGACGTGCGGGGGAAGGGATGCTTGTAGGGAAGCTCCTGCTGGGCCTAAATAGAGATGATGAATGCCAACCACTGGTGTGGTGTCGAGGTTGCATCACAGTTCCTGGTATACAGGATCCAATGGAGGGTCGTCAAACTTCATGGTGAGGTGGAATGGGGCTTGGGCTGGTCGAGCAGTGGGTCTGTACTGATTAAGCCAATCCCTCCATTCGTGCCACACGGCGTGCACTGGTCCTTCTTCCATAAAGGCATATTAGTAAACAGTTGGGGTTTCGGCCAGGACTGGGCAGAGGGCTGCAGCTGAGGGTTATGTTGTGGTTAATTATGAACTTAAACAAGTACAAAATGTGTGGTTAACTATGTAACTATAGGAGTAGAATGTGTGAATCTAAAGAGTATCTGTAAATCTGTAAAACAGTAAATTATCATGTTTAAGGAGAAGTCTTAAGAGATAAAGACACTCGCAACTGCCGTGGATACTGCCCTTCATCGTGTAGTGTTGCGGCCGGGAGCCGCAGCATTCCAGCGAGGGAGGGGGCCGAACAGATGGAGCTGAGCAAGATTAAAAGTTGTCTAAAATAGGTTGTATGTTCGTGATTATGCGTAAGTAAGTAAGTAAGAAAGAAGTAAGTAAATATATAGATAGATAGATAGATAAAGAAATAAAGTAACCAAGGTAGATGTGAAAAGGAGATCAGACATCAGCTAGAGTAGTGTGGTTTATATTGTGGATCACAGCTCTGCGCTAGGGAAAAGGCACTGCGCTGGGGGGATTACGGGCGCCATCCTGCTACCACCGGAAGGCAAAGGCATCATTGTATAAAAAACAAAAAGAGTGCAAAACTCTAATCGAGGTGGTTGTCTAACCCACACGCTGAGAGAAGCAGCAACAATTGATGGACAAAGGAGCACAACCAGAACAGGAGACCCAGAGACACAGGGGATACACAGACATTTTTAACTAGAACGCACATACATAGATGCGCATAGTATAGAACATTGCCAGGACTCACAGCTGATCAACTTGAAACTTTGGCAGATCACTAAATTTGTTAATCTGAGACCAGTAAAGGAGGATTTTCCTAACGTTCCCTCTGAGCAGACATTATGTAACTGGAGGATCCCAAGAACGCTATAGCAAATACTACAGTAACTGTGCACCGATCCAAGTTTAGTAGCTTCTATCCCATTAAACCCAATATTCGGGATACCTGAGGGATTTAGGCCGTAACAGACAGTCCTCAAATCCATGGTTGTGTATTACCGTCAGTCCAAGGAGAAGTACTGTAAGGAGGGACACAGGCAAGGGGGCACACATAGTCAGACATCCCGAAACAGACAGGACAGTAAATCTAGAATATAGCCCCTTAAGATGGAGGAAGTTTAATGCTGGAATCACTGCAGAGAAAATACTTGTACTGATAAGAACAAGGGAGTTAGCCTTGATCCTAGAACTAGAAAAAATAGATCCCTAGCAAGCAGAGCATGACAAGGCTATATGGGGGCCGGCCAAGGGAAAAACAAGTGGGGGGGTTATGGGCAGCAGGGGAGTGGAATCCCCAGTGGAGCTGATAAGAAGGCGCCACCCGGATCATAAAAAACAAATTCAAACCTACATGAAGAAGTGGCACGACAGAAACCCGTCCTTGCCAGTAGAGGGCAGGGCTTCAATGAGGCGTGCTGTACTGAGATGGAGGCTAACATAAAACACCACAAAGCCAAAGACTCAAGCCACAAGAGGGCAGGGAAAAGGGCTAAAGAAAGGGAGGTGGTGAGCTGGTTTAGAAAGACAGGAAGCAGTCTACAGCAGACAGTGAGGGCTATGCGTAAGGTCATGATAGAGTATAACAAGGAACCCGAAACAGGAGATGAAGGAAAAAGGAAAGTGACAGGAGAGGGCCAGAAACCCTACCCCACTGCTCCCCCTCTTCCAATCTGCCCACCACCATACCAAGATGACAAACACCCATTTAAAATAGGACAATATACACTATGCTATGGTGGGGAAGACAGCATGCGAGAAATGACAGGCAAACTCCAGGGAGACTTCACACTGAGGGAGGGACAGACGGCCCCGACACAGACACTGGAAAAACACATCACATGGAGATACGAACCCAGAAATAGAGAACAGTAGTGAGTCAGACACACCAAGCATACACCCAGAAAAGAGAGGGCCCGACTCTACAGACACAGAAAGTACATCACAGGTATAGAGGACAGGAAGATGTATCAGCAGAAAACACGAGAGGGAAGTGCTCTGATCCATTTCCAAGACCAAGTGGATTATGACAAAGGCCAGAGAGGAGGAGTAAAAAACCCCAGTCTGAACCTTCCATTTCCCCATCCACGGGTTCACCCGACAGCCGACATGCGACACACCAGGACCTGCAGGATGGTAGCCATAGACGACCAACCACAGCCGAGTTGGAGGACCTGCTAACAAGAGTGGAGAACACACTCGACAGCTTAGCGGTGGACCTCCTAGAAAACCCTGGGAAGACATCCACGCCTAGAACGCCACCCGTTGTAACAACATCAAATGGCCCGAACAGCATACGAAAACAACACCCAAGCGAGGAAACCTTACACCAGGGGTGTCCAAACTTTTTTCCCTGAGGGCCACATACAGAAAAATATACAAAGGACTGGGCCACTCACTAGACGTGAGGTATACTGCCTCACTTCTAATGCACTAATATTGGCAAAATAAATCAAATGCAGGTAAATTACGTTTGATAATGGAACATGTTTGAAGAAAAAAAGCCTCCATCACAGCTCTCCATTAGTAGATTTTTATTATATTTTTACAAAAAGGTTGGCAGATCAAGTGACAGCCTCAGATTGTTTCTTAGGGTGCTGATCCCCCCTCATTGTCCTGTATGAAGGGAGAGACAAGAAGAGAAATAGGGGATGTGGATATTTCAAGCTTATTACACAAATAAATTATTGGGCTTGTTAACACATCAACTAACGCTTGTTAAAAAATTATCATCAACTTTAATTGACTGAATTTATTAAGTAATTGTGCTTATTAACACATGAAAACTGTGTATATTTTTAACTCACCTGTAATGGGAGGAATGTTGCGCTCAGTGGGAGCAGTGATGCTGCGCTTTGGTCTGAAGGACAGCTGGCAGGTCAGGAGTTTGGTGGTTGAGATGC
>OMKR01101595.1:0-11883 GCA_900302355.1 Cyttopsis rosea
ATGTAGGTTCCGATCTCTACCTGTCTCCCTAATCCTCAGGAGGAGCCGTTCCCTCTCTTCCTTGCACTTATTTCATTCCATGAGTATATGTTCAACATTTTCTGTGGTTTTGCAATGAGCGCATTCTTGGGACATATTTCCCCCCACCAGGAACGGGGTATTGTTGTGTCCTGTATGATCAAACCTTAACATAGTTAAACTGACCACCTCCCTTCTATTTCCCCTCCTAACACCCTGTGCATTTATGGATTTCTGAACTTTGTAGTATGTTCGGCCCTTATTGGCCCCATCCCATCTTTAACAGTAGATCCTTTTCACTATAGATATTTTGACATGTCATGGAAGGGTGAATGCAGCTGAAACCAACGTGGCAGTAATTCTTGGGGGCAATTTCAGCTGTGTTTAACCATCAATAAGCCTGTCGGTAGGCTGATGGCAGCAGGTCTGTCATGCCAGAACTCACTGGGTGCTCACTTGATAACCTCAGCGAAATACTTGGCGCTCGTAGTGGTTGGAGCGGATTTATGAAGATGTGTGATGGCAGTGCCTGAGGTTCTCTCCTTAAGTGTAGGGACCAGTGTGTGCAGTTGTGTAACCTCACTCCTAAATTCAAATATCCCCGCTACGCAACATAAATTGGAGCCCTTTCATGTTGCGAACCGGATAAGACTGTGGAACTTAACTGTTGTGGTCACCGGTGAGCTCCGGTTCCCAGCAGTGTAGGGTGCTGACCATGAAGTGTCTGGCTCAAGTGACCGAGTGACCTACCCTAAACTGGCAGTCTGGCACACAGGCCCTGTTTACACCATTAGAATGCGTCTCGAGTAACCACTTGTGATTGGATCTCACTTCCCCACTCTATATGCAAATAAACACGTACATCATTTCCGTTTGCAAAGACCAAATTCGAAGACCTTGGCGTGCCGAGCAGAATCAAAACAATACAGACTGAAATTTTGGTGCTGTGTGTACTGTACGCAGGGTTCAGGCTGAACAGATTTATGCAGTTTCCTGATTTTCTTACTTGTATGGAAAATTAAAAACGTGAACATAACTCACGCCATGCCGGTTTTCCTGTGTTTTTATTTTAAATGTGTTTATTTTAGTTTGTTCCCTACTTATATGAAACAACATATTTAAACACAACTGTGTTAAGGGACTGTGCCATTTCGCCTTAGATTAGGACAGTGGAGAGGGAGCGATCTCCAGTCCACTACGCGTCCCTGTGACCCGTATCTCCAAACAAAACAAAAACAGTGTTTTTATTTTAGATGTATTTATTTTTGTCATTTCCTATTTGTATGAAACAAAAATTTTAAACACAACTAAGGGACTGTCCCGTTCTGTATTGGATCACTGCGTAATGGAGAGGGAGCGATCCGGTTCCTGTGTCTCCAAACAAAACAAATAAAAAATTAGTGTTTTTATTTTAGATGCATTTGTTTTCCTTCGTTTCCTAATTTAACGAAACAAAAAACACGTGTGTCCTGTGCCGCGTCACGCACGTCTCCCCGTTGCTTTTTGTTGCTATGGGGCTTAATTTAGTAAAAAGCAGGCTGTTTCTGTGTAAATACTTTACTTCCTGCACTTCTGTAATGGGGAGACTCTCAATTTCCCGACCAGACTTTAATATGACACCGTTGGCACGTGTGTGAGTACGTACATCCGCTTACACAGAGGACGTCAGATGAGTAAGTGGTCCTACAATATAGCCCAGGACATATTCACATACACACTGCTAAACGAATGTGGCCATATGCGGCCCAGACCACCTCAGACGCATTTTAATGCCAGGTGTAAATAGGGCCACAGAAACTCCTCAATGAAACAGAGCCACAATTAATGACATTGGTTTCAGCTGTGTTTATCCTTCCATGGCGTGTCAACATTTCTGCTGGGAAAAGGGTCCATTATCAGCACAAGGGGTTTAACATTAGACATAATGTTAAATGACATCAGTAAGCTGAATTTGCTACATCTATTGACTCTTCTTTGCCCTGTTGTCACCAGAGTATGGAGAAAGGCCGCTAAAGTTGGTGCTAAAAGTTGCCGGAAATGAAGTGACTGCGGGAAGCTCCAGCCTGGACAAATCATATGACGAACATTCCAACGATTACGACAAGCACAGGGACAAGAAGAAGAAGAAGAAAAAGGATAAAGAGAAGAGTTTTGGGTCAGCCGATGATGACAAAGGAAAGAAAAAGGTAACCCGACATTGTTTGTTTTACTCTCAAAATTTCATGGTCGTGACAGCCCTGCTTGTACTCGGTCCAAAAAAAAAGATGGTATCGGAGCATCCCTACTTGTAGAGCTTCCATTAGAAACCTCATGGGACATTTGATGTACAGTATTTCTTGTGTTGTGCTAGATGACAAAGAAGAGGAAAGGACAGGATGCGGACTGGGACGAGCGGGAACAGAACAGAACTCCCATCCGCTCAGAGTTGGACAAACTGGAAGGTAACTTCATGCTTTAGCGATAATGCTTTGTGACATTTAGTATTTAAACGTCCTTCACTCGTTCCGCTGTGATCTTTTTAACGATGGTGTTTCTTTTCCTTCATTAGAAAAAGGACAGACGCCTCTCCAGGAAGCGTCGAACCAGCTCATCAGACAGCTCCAAAGGTGTGCCATTTACTGCAAACTGGAACGATTACGTTTTTCAGTTGTTTCAGCACTGCCCTTATTTGTGTTATTTGGTAGCTGGTGTAAAAGCTGTGGTATTGTTGTGTGTTTAAGTGTGTTTCCCCATGTGTGGTTTTCTAGGAAAGACCCCAGTGCTTTCTTCTCCTTCCCAGTGACTGACCTCATTGCGCCTGGATATTGTGCAGTTATTAAGCGGCCGATGGATTTCAGCACAATAAAGGACAAAGTAAAGAAGGAGTTCTACCAGTCCCTGGAGGAGCTTAAGGTAAATGTTAGGTGCTGTTAGAGCGGCAGCAGTTGTCCCATTTTTATGTGAAATCCATTCACAGTTAAAGGTGCAGTGTGTAGAATTTTGTGGTATCTAGCGGAACGGACTTGGCAGAAATTAAATATAATATATATATAAATTTATATATTTATATATAAATATAATAAGTATGTTTTTAACTAGTGTATAGTCCAATGAAAATAAGAATCGTGTTTTGGTTACCTCCACTTTCCATTGAGGCCGACATGTTGCACCGCCATGTTTCTACAGTAGCCCAGAACGGACAAACCAAACACTGGCTCTAGAGAGAGACTTTCGTGGCCACTGTAGGTTCTCCTACACGGAGGGGAATTCAATTGGTTGCAATCTGTAACCTCACAACTAGTGGCCGCTAAATTCTATACACCTCAACTTTAAAGGATGCTTGAATGCTGTTCAATGGGGGGAAAAAACCTTCAAGCCTAATCAAAAGATAAATCTCCTTTACAAAAATGGGAAGCTTGCAGTACAACCATTTGTTTTGAATTTTATGATTTGTTTTGAATTCATAATATCACATGTTATTTTCTAGTCTCTAGCTGATTTGGGAAAGTGCGAAACAATAAAAGCCTTGTGAGCTTCTCGTTTTCAAACAAAGGAGGTTTAAGTATCTTAATGGTGAAGTGTTCAGCAAAGTTGTGCTATGAACAATTATAAATGATGGGAACCAACATTTTAAGTAAGGAATTTATGTACGTAGCCACTTTAGGCTTGTGTGGGAAAAAAAAAATACTAGCTACATTTTAGACATTTTCTTTCCCTCAATAAAAAGTAAATTACCAGTTACCACACCGTAGTGTGTTCTAAGCCATCGTCCAACATTGTCACCCATTATGCTTGAATTGCACACAGCGTGAGAAATTGATTTGAAATGGCATTGGTTTTGTCACACTGGCGGGAGAAATTCAACATCTTGTGTGTCTTCCGTTGCTATGCAGGTGGATTTCAGGCTCATGTGTGAGAATGCCATGATTTATAACAAACCCGAGACCATCTACCATAAAGCTGCCAGGAAGTTGCTGCACTCTGGGATGAAGATACTGAGCCCGGTATGAAACCGTTCCCTCAGAAAACACACGTACCATTAAAACCAGATTATCCTGCTGTTGCTCTACTTAATCAGCAGGGGGAAGCCATTAGCTGCAAATGGATTCCACATCCTCATCACTAAAGAGCCAAGTTTTCGCTTGTCATTCAAACTATTCTATTCTTCACTTTTGCACTCAGTTTTTTGTCATGAAGTTTTCTAGCCTTGCTGGGTTGACATTTTCTCAGTTATCAAAAGCTGATAGTTAATAGTTAGTTAGTAGTTTTTTTTTTTGACTCATTGCCTTTTAAATCCCCTTTGTATTTTATTTGTTTATTTTGTACATATGTTCACTCGAGTACAATCAACATTCTCTTTTCTGCAGGAGAGGCTGGAGAGCCTGAGGCAGAGCATAGAGTTCATGTCTGGTCTGGACACATCGGCCAACAGGCCGGGGAAGACTGAGGAGGAGGGCGGCTCCAGCCTGGACCAGACCAGAGAGGGGCCCGGGATGACGGACGTCAGTGAGAGCTCCCAGTCGCCCAGCACGCCCAGGTCCTCCCCTCATTTTCAATCGAGCAGTGCACTTATCGCTGTTGCTGTGGGTGTAAAGTTTAGACATCCTGTCTACGCTGCTTCTCTCGAACCAGCAGATAAGACTAGATCGTAGTTTCGGTTCCTTCTTTAGATGGTACCTGTGCTCTCAAATTGTTTGATTTATGCCTGCCACAATTTTAAATGGCATTTTAAATGGAATTTGAAGCACTTTCTAACTGATTAGAGGCAAACCTTCATCCAGGTCTCGGCAACAGAATACGAGTCGGTATTTCTAACAGTAGTAGTAACTTTATTTGTGCCACTGCTTAAAGATTTACATGATCTTTCCAAATGTCATACTTGCTCTTTTGTACCAATTAATTGTACGATGATTGGGTAACGATGGGATTATAAATTGGATATTGGACAGTATTTTGCTGCTTATTTCTCAGAGCAGGAAGCTTTTTTTTTCCCTTTTCCACTGACAACAGCGGCTGCCACGGTAACAGGTTTTTAAAAATTAAAGCAGCCCCAGGAAAAAAAACACAGCGTAGCTAGCGGTCAATTCCAAATCTGCAGAAAAGGAGGCTTGTGTGAATTCATAAGTCCTTGTGAATCTGTTCTTTCTGCCGAGAATGCCTGGAATGCATTTGAGCAAGCTGGGTCTTGTTTTCTTTCAACGCTGTACATCTCTGACGCAAGTCAAATGGCCTCTCAGAGTGCTCTCGCTTTAGATGTCACCCCAAAGGTGTGGCATTGACTGACTGACTGACGGAGAACATTTTAGCTTATGATTATTTAATGATTAAACTATATTCTGCCAAAATGGTATAATATGTTTTTAATCATTGAATAATCATAAGCTAAAATGTTCATACAAATCAAAATCTTAATTCAATTTCAAAGATACTTGTGCTGATCCACTCACAAGGAATGTCATCTTAAAATGCCTTTTATTAAATCATAGGCATTAGCACATTGAAATTTGAAAATTGAAACGGCAAACTGAGGACCTATGTCCACCTGAACAGCCTTCATTAGCCTTATACTTTTAATGTACTAATGCCCATGTTTTAATAAAGGCAACATGACACTCCTTGTATCACCTTGGATCAAGTATCTTCAAGACTGATATCCCCTTTTTCCAAGGAGCATTTTTCTTTATTTTTTCACACCCAAGAAGGGCTTAGTTGCCACTTTTCTAATTCTGTTTATTGACTACAAGTAAAATGCTTAGGGAATGACTGGCTTTTGAGTGGTAATTGACAGGTTTGTTCACTAATCTTTGCATATTTTACATTTGAAACAAAAGCATCTGGTGAGACTCCCCCTCTCTGTTTGCTACTACAAACAGTTTGTTTTCCTGGGCGGTTGTTAATTGAAAGGGTTTTTGTTTTCTTTTTCCCCACCTAACATTTCTGCATTGTGTTGTAAAACTCCAGACAGGACAAGGACTCTAAAGAAGAGGCGCTGAAGGCTGAGAAAGAACTGGAGGAGATCCGCAAGGTCATCAAGGAGTCTGGAGGCAAGCTGTCCAGCAGGCTGCTTCAGTGTGAGGTGAGCATCGCAGGGCCACAGCTGGGTCCTTAAGTCTTAAAATGCCTTAAATTCAGTTTTTTAAGTACTAGGCATTAAAATAAATTCAAATAGTCTTGAATTTCAACATAAACATATTGTCTTTTATTTATCCATAAATTTTTGTCAATATTAGTTAAGTTGTTCTCCATTAGTCAACATTTCTGATGTTATAAAACCCTAAACCGGTGAATACTTACCTGTAGAGGGAAATCTAAGAAAATCCTTGCGCCTGCCTTTCATAGAACTAGAAAGAAATTAATGGTTAGACTCATTACAGTACAATGGAGCAATCACAGTTGCCAAAGAACTACCTACTACCTGGCTGAAGCTATTCTCTCAATATAAATAATACAATGTAGCCGGGTGGCCACTTCTCAGGGTGGGAAAGAGGAGACAGACAGCGGTGACGGAGTTCAGCACCTCTTGGGCGTGTGTTTATTGCAGCGATGAGCCGCTTGGGTTTTCGTTTAATTAACTGAAGGGCATACTGGCCAAAACGGTAAACAATAATAACAACGCAGGACATCAGCGGGAGGAAGGACGGCGTTTCCCACTCCACTACTGCAGCGGGCTCCTGAGAGGTTGTGGAGCCCCGTGCGCCGATCCCTCACTGCAAGAAAGACACATTAAGAAAGCTTTCTGCCCCGACTCGGACTAATCGGCGCCCAAGCAGCGCTCATTCGGTTTTTCATTCCGATTTTGGACAGCCGTGCGGCCACGGGAAGGAAGCCATGCAGCCGCGGCTTAACAGCGACCCTTGGTCCACTACATACAAAAACCAGGGTTTTCCCTTAATGCCAGGTGAAAATGCCATCTCTGTTGTTTAGTTTCTTGGTGCATCTAAATATGTAATGTCAATGGAGATATACTATATGTGGTGGAATGTTGGATATAGCCTACTCCCCATTCAAAGATACAGGAGTCTTTATTTGTTGAGCACTTCCGGCCCATTACCAAGATGGCGGCCAGGTGAACAGTCCTCTCTTAAAGTGACTTACTTACAACTTCAAGGACCCGCATCTTGGCGATACAGGCTAAACCAAACACCGGCAGCCCACACTGCTAGAAAGAGCTGCTTCAATCCTACGCCGCCTCGGAGTCTTTAGATGCACAGCACTTAATCAGCTCATTTGTTCATTCATGATGATTTTTGATGAAATTTCAGACTTATGTTCTGTTCCTTTTGGGTAAACTACTGAATAACATGTGGGGCGTGTATATTTAAATCAAGTTTGCATTGCACGACACCGTGCTGGTGTTTAAGTGCCCGGGCCCATGCCCGGCGCATGCCCATGTTGACTTACAATCCAGTCTTCTGTATCTGTGTCCAACTTCCCCTTTCGAGTGTGTCCTCATATTCCTCCTTGAGAAAACGACTTTATCTAGATTACTAGGTCACTTCTCATAACTGCACGCGTTATTTCTGGCGTCCTCTACTGTCATTCTGTAACGTCTCCACATTTGTGTTTGCGTAGCTGGAGTTTGCGAGGCGGAGGGCCGATGGCTCTACCACGCTGGCCATCCTCAACCCAGCCGATCCAGCAGCAGGAGGTAGGCGTAGATGCATGGGGAGTCTGGGTCGACAAGATCACACCTCAGAGACAGCAGGTGGCTGAAGGGGTGAAGCCGGGTGGGTGAAGTATTAACGGTTGTTTTATTGTGCAGACGTAGGCTACTGTCCTGTGAAGTTGGGTATGATGTCCAACAGACTACAGAGTGGTGTCAACAGCTTGCAAGGCTTCAGGGAGGACAAGAGGAACCGGATCACTCCAGGTAGGATTCCACACAATCCAGCTTGTGCCTGTCTTCTTTAGACTTTTAAACATGGTTCCCACCTGTCTTGGAATTTGTGAAAAATCCAATTTCTTTGCCTACATCAAGAAATATCATGGAATTTTGTTGATGAAATTGTTGATGGAATTTCTCTCCTGTATTTTGTTATCAGTAAAAAAAAATCTGAATTGGGTTATAAGTTATGGAAAAGTCAGGAAATTTCACCTTGCATTACGGCGTTAAACTGAGATATTAATTTGCCACTACATACCCATAATGAACCTAGCATGCATATGAAATGCATAAGAAAAAGCTGTGTGTGGGAAGTGGAAATGTGATATTGTTACTTAAAACATGTTTAGAAAACACAGTGACATGTGACTTTAAGACTTTTCCCCATCGAGCTGCAGCAGCAAAGGATGGGAACCAACACTGTAATAAGACCTGGGTCGAAAAATGGTAAACCTATCCTTTAAGCGACTACCATTGTGGCAACTTAATCATATTTTTCCACCATTATATTAATATTCAGTTTTCTTGTCAATAAATTGTTTGTGTTGAATCAAATGGTATCCTACCATCAGAATTCTTATGTATTTGTTTTAATTTTTTAAATCTTTGCGGTGCTTCACTTTATTAAAAAACTAACAAACTCCCTAGACACAACTTTAAAAACGAGGTGAAATGTGCCAATAGTTGTTTCTGTTGTTGCCAAAAAAAGATGCACATCAAGTGACATAACAAAGGCATATTAATTGCCAATCTGAGGTCTGTAGTTTTATGGGAGGAAAACATTTTTTTTCTTGAATACTCAAGAGGCAACTGGCCTATTGTTTCTGTTGCATTCCTCATAGCGTTTTACACAATGTATGTATGACTTCAAACCTCTTGTTAGCGTTGTTAAGTGTGCAGAGGTGCCTCCCTGCCTCTCGCCCAAATCTCTGTAGTGTCCTACATGAACTACGGGCCCTTCACCTCCTACGCACCCACCTACGACTCCAGCTTCGCTAATATCAGCAAGGAGGACTCAGACCTTATCTACTGCTTCTACGGAGAGGAGGCGAGCCTCCAGGGCTCTGAGAGGTGTGTTGGAATGCCATGCACAGGAAAGAAGTACTTGACAGTAGAGCCTTGTAGTGTTTTTGTATACTATTATTTATTTTGTTATGTTTTAAATTTTCAGTATGTTTCTTGCTTTTCAATTTATGTTGTTGTTTTTGGCCAAATTCCTTGCATAAAAAATGTACAGGCATAAATAATGTAGCAAGTTATGCAAGTCAAGTGCAGTGGTTTTCAATGTGGGGTTTCAGCGGATCCCCAGCAAAAATGATTAATGGTTAAACTTCTATTTTATTTCATTACATGACGTTGGCACCAATAGAGAATGTACAATAATGAATTATAGTTTCAGTATTATCTCCAACTATAGACAGGTTTGGAATAAATCACATCTAACAATATCTTCTCATATTGTGGCCCCAGAGACATAATCTTATCAAATGGGGTCCAGGGCCGAATGAGAATCAAATTGAGGGTCCTTTATTATAATAATTATAATAATAATAATTAATAAATAAAAAGTTGAGAATCACTGTTCTAGTGTGCATTGTATTTCTGCACTGAGTTGTGTATCTTGGGTGATAATATGGAATTTATCGCGCCACAGCCTGAGCAGAGTGATTACTTTCTTTATATGCGTTGTATTTAAATCAACTTCTGCTGGTGTAAAACGTGAGCAAATGTCTGTTTCCCTGTTTGTGATTGGCAGCATTTCCGATTTCCTGGCCAAATCTGACGAGTACACGTACAAACTAGCTGACAATCTTCTGGACGCAATGACCAACGGGCAGCATTCCAGAACCCTGAAAGACACAGAGACAGTAAGTTCTTTGTTGACAGAGTTTCATATGGAGCACCTGAGAAAAGTAATGCAACTGTGTTAGAGATGTAGTGGTTATAAAAGGTAGCAAAAGAGGAAAGTCTCAAAAATGGTATATACTTAAGTAAGCACAGATACCAATGTACACAGGATGTACAGTAATGAAGTACTTGTTGTACTTTCCTCCACTGCTTGGGACTTGACTAATGATGCCTTACTTGCTCATACAAGCAATTATGACTTGTCGACACCTTTTCTAAAAATAGCAGACCACATTAAAATGTATGGAACATTTGGAGATTTCTGTTTTGATCTCTATTTAAAGCAATTATTGACACTATCTTTGCCATCTCTGTGTGCCAGGCTGACCAGCCAGCAAAAACACAAGAGATCAAGGATGATGCGGAGGTGAGATCTGGCAAATCCATGTAGTTAATAAATCCTTGTTTAGTTAGTTGTATATAAGAATGTGAACTCATCCCTCTGTCAAGTTGATCGGCTGCTCTAATGTTTTTGGAGGATCCAGTCAACTCTGTACACTTGAATTTCTAGCTGAAGTTGTCAACCACTCCGTTTACAGACATGGATAACAGCATACAGTGGAGGAAATAATTATTTGATCCCTTGCCGATTTTGTAAATTTGCCCACTGACAAAGAAATGAATGGTCTATAATTTTAATGGTAGGTTTATTTTAACAGTAAGAGACAGAATATTTAAAAAATTCCAGAAAATCACAGAAGTAAGTATTTGATCCCCTACCAACCAGCAAGAATTCTGGCTCCCATAGACCTCTCGCTTTAAGAAAATAATCCTAATCCTAATATCAATTTGTTACCTGTATAAAAGACACCTGTCCACAGAATCAATCAGATTCAAACCTCTCCACCAAGACAAGGCAAGACCAAAGAGCTGTCTAAGTACGTCAGGAACAAGATTGTAGACCTGAACAAGGCTGGAATGGGCTACAAGACGATTGGCAAGCAGCTTGGTGAGAAGGAGACAACTGTTGGTGCGATTATTCGAAAATGGAAGAAACACAAAATGACCATCAATCGCCCTCTGTCTGGGGCTCCATGCAAGATCTTGCCTTGTGGGGTATCGATGATGGGAGAAAGGTGAGGGATCAGCCCAGAACTACACAGGAGGAACTTGTTAATGATCTCAAGGCAGCTGGGACCACAGTCACCTAGAAAACCATTAATGGATTAAAATCCTGCAGCGCCCACAAGGTCTCCCTGCTCAAGAAGGCACATGTACAGGCCCGTCTGAAGTTTGCCAATGAACACCTGAATGATTCTGAGATGGCTTGGGAAAAGGGGATGTGGTCAGATGAGACCAAAATCGAGCTCTTTGGAGGACAAGAAATACTGACTATGACCCCAAGAACACCATCCCCACCGTCAAGCATGGAGGTGGAAACATTATGGTTTGGGGGTTTTTCTCTGCTAAGGGGACAGGACGACTTCATCGCATCGAGGGGAGGATGGACGTGATGTACCGTGAAATCTTGGGCGACAACCTCCTTCCCTCAGCCAAGACACTGAAAATGGGTCGTGGATGGGTCTTCCAGCACATTAAGGTCATGGAGTGGCCTAGCCAGTCTCTGGACCTTAATCCCATAGAAAATCTGTGGAGGAAGCTGAAGCTTCGAGTTGCCAAGCGACAGCCTCGAAACCTTAAGGATTTGGAGAGGATCTGCAAAGAGGAGTGGACCAAAATCCCTCCTGAGATGTGCGCAAACCTGATGACCAACTACAAGAGACATCTGACCTCTGTGCTTGCCAACAAGGGTTTCTCCACCAAGTACTAAGTCATGTTTTGCTAGGGGATGAAATACTTATTTCACACAATCAAATGCAAATCAATTTATATAATGTGATTTTCTGGATTTTTTAAAATATTCTGTCTCTCACTCAAAATAAACCTACCATTAAAATTATAGACCGTTCATTTCTTTGTCAGTGGGCAAACTTACAAAATCGGCAAGGGATCAAATAATTATTTCCTCCACTGTATGGGAAAAGTGCTTATGCAATACCTCACCAATTGCCTGCATATTCAGACCTGTGCGGCAAACACTGCATGTAGCAGCACCGATCTAGTAATGTCCAGCATATAAAACCACACAACACCCG
>OMKR01101597.1:0-11342 GCA_900302355.1 Cyttopsis rosea
TCACACATGGTCACTGAGATTCACTCCTTTATATTTAGAACTAGTGATTCTTTATATTATTTTTTCCAATCTGTCTTCTAACTTTCCAGTTGATAGAAAAATATATTCTTCCCTTGTTTGGAGTTGTTAAAAATACAGGAAATGTCAAATACAAAGTTCAAAATAATATAATAATAAAAACAATAATAATCGTTTCTCTTCTGCTTGTTTAAAGTAGTCCAATAAATAAAAACATCAAATAAATGAAACAATTTAAAAATGACTCCCCTTGGAAGTTGCCTGTGAAACGGCTGTTTCACAAATGATCACTTCCTCTTCCTCAATGTCTCCCCATATATCTCTCTACTTTCTATTCCCCTAGCTCTCCTTTCTTTGCTGCCCAACTCATCTGCTGCTCACTGGCTCTGAGGCGGAGTGTTTAAAGAGAGCGACGGCACATGGTGTGGTGTGATGTCACGATGGTGTGAGAGAGGGAGGGAGGGAGGGTATTTCCCTCTCAACTTTGTTTTCTCGATTCGTCTCCTATCTTTTTACTATTTCATTTCTGCTTTTGCCGAGTCTTGATTTTTCTTTTAACCATTTCTTTCCGCCTCATTTGTTCTCTCCATCATGGAGGAAGAATAGAAAACAGAGGGATTGAAAAAGAGATTAGAGGTGAGGCTAATGCTAAATGCTGGGGGCCTGGTATTAACCCTACTGTTATTATAAGCATTATCATACCATCGCATTTCGTAGGCATTACGAAATGCAATGCGAAACACATAGCCCTAGATATTATTATAAACATTATACCATTTATTGTTGATACTATAAAAGATTATTTGTCATCTATTAATAACTTAATTATAAGCATTTATTTACTCGACATTTGACCTTATTACTTAAAAACAAAAATCAATATAAAAAACAAATTCTAACAAATTAATATTTTGCACATATACATGGATGATTTGATTTAACATTACATTACCATGGGCCAAAAATATGAACGATAATGTTGTAATACACCACTTGTATGTACAGGTGTGTGTTTATAATTTGTCATGTTAAACTATTCTAATCCCTAGTACAACGTGGCATGATTGGTCAAGAGAACTGGGAACAACTCTGAAAGTTTTTTTAAAAAGATAAACAGTTTGTGTTTAGAAGTAACATCAGCAGTACCATTAGAGGGAATGGTACGAGTACAATCAATAATAACAATAATAATGAAATAGTGGCACTTGGCAGTAGTCGGCAGTAGCACAAAGGTAGTGTGTGTATAATGCTTATGTAATGGGGTGTGAAGGGGATGCAGAACTTGGCGGTAATGTTCGACTCCAAAACCAGCCAATCAGATAAGACCCTAAATGTGAACACAGTGACATGAGGGCAGCTGATTGTAGAAAGCAGTGAAAGGTTGTGTGCATGTCATGTATTTTTTATTTTTTAAACAAAGAGTAGTCGCCTATTTCCTTTTTAAAAAGTACTCAAATACTTTCGAGAAACAAGGAAATTGTACTTTACAATACAAAACACAGCACTCAAAGACAAAACAGAAACGAAAAACAATGGTCAAAGTATTTGATGAAGAAAACAGCATTTCTGGACAAACTATTTCATTTAATTAATTCACAAACACACCACACACAGACAGACACAATAATAGAGACCATAAGGGATAGATTGGCCCTTAATTATACCTTATTAACCATTCATCAAGCCAACTGTAGTGACAAGATCAAAGGATGGAGACCAGAACCAGTCAAGATCTTACAGACTTACAACGCATCGTTTGCACTCAACATGAGTGCCCGACATGATCAGATCACCCTTTGCATTCTGCAACAGGCATGTCAGAAAGAAACACTTTGGACTCTTTGACCTTGAACGGTCTTTTTTCGGGGGCTGTATTGCTTTTGCGTCATCTCACAAGCGTTCCAAACTGCTCCCACACCAAGCTGGAAAGAACAGTGTTACCTCGCAATACTAGGAAAATGGTTAAAGGTGGAATTTAAATAACGACAAATGCCATCTTGAGCATCATGGGAGGTGGGCCTTGCCATACATTTGCAAATGATCAATTATAGTGGCGCCATGGTTTCTGTTATCCGGTAAAGAAAAATCTGTTCAAGTTAGACATATTTAAATCTCTCCAGTCATAATGTCCGGTGAAAATAATTCCCTCTAAGCACAATTTGAATTAGTGCTGGACAATAAAACTATAATTATCGCCATATTTTTTTCCTCTATGTCAAAAATAAAATAGGTTCGCTCATTTCGATAAAGTCTTTCAGCAGATTTGTTCATTTATAGAAGCGTTAGGCAAGTGGCAACGGAAAGCCAATCAATTTGGACGATCAAAAGCTGACCTTTCACCTCTAACCAATTAGGTTTGTCGATATAGAAATAAGCCCCTCCCCCTCCCTTGTGGGCAGGTTGCATTTGTAAACACACCGCAGCGGAGAGAGCGACAGGGAAGACAGACAGCGAAGACAGAGCGGCCAAAATGAGCAACTTGGAGGAGAAGCAGAAAGATGATTTATCATTGACAACAGGGCCACAAACATCCATAGTTTTTTTGGATATGTAAAATATGTCGATCAGACGTGTCGACGAAAACAGGCAACACCACAAACTTTATTATTTATTTAGATTTAGGCTGACTTGCCATATTTATTTTGTTTTTGATTTTATTTAAATTTTATTTAAGTGAAATGTTAATTAACCTCTTTAGCGCTGCGAACCCGCTGGCGGGTCCGCGGCGCAGTCCGTCTTTGACAAATTCTCGCAAGATCGGCTTGTAAGCTATCGTTATGCTTCAGGATCAACAGAAACTAGGCGAGCAGGCCTTTCCATAGCTGTGTAACATGTCATGCTAACTCACTGGGAAGCGGGAGTAACATAGCTCCAAAGTTGGCGATCTTTTTTGACAAAAGTAAATGGGCTTGACTATTTTCAACCGGGCCCTTGACCCCTCACATCAAGATATCTGAATGAAATTGGGCTCATTAGAACCGCAAGAGCCTCTGCTTTACAGAAATACCGGAGATAAACAGCTACACAGGCTAAGCTAGCTTCAGGGTCCTAAAGAGCGCGCCGGTTCTGAATGTTGTGAAAATATGTTATGTTCGACATTTTTATTTTCCCAATTTCTGCACACTGTGGTATCTAAACAGTCTTTGAATTGTATAAATTGGGTATTGCTACAAGCGGAGACTCTTGTGAACCAAAAGAGCCCAATTGCATTCATTTGGGATAAAATATGACCTCATAGTAACCATTTCAATGTGTGCATTTTTTTTTTACTTGACCTTGCTGTATAAAATGACCTATTGTGATCTCGAGGATAATCACAGCCTCATAAAACTCTAGAGCCAGAATCTAGACACCCAGACCATTCAGTCCAGGTACATTGAAGATAAGTGGGTTTTTCTGTGCCATTCTGAGCATTTATTTTCAAAGAGTTTTTATTCTTTTATCTGAGAAAAAGCATATAGCGAACGGAAACAATTTGATTTCAAGTCAGCAGCAGCACACCGTAATTAAAATGTTAAGAGCCAGATAGGCCTACATGTCATTTTTTGTTTGTTTACAAATCGTTTTTATTCTGTTTTATTTTATCTGAGAATATGTAGGCCTAAAGCTGAAGGAAAGTCTTTGGGTTTACATGCTGACCCAACGAACATAGGCTAGAGTAATATATATATATTTTTTATTTTTAAATAGCGTTATCCACGTGAGTCTATTGAGTGGACTTATTATATTTGGAGCCTACTTTACAATAAAACATAAATCTACATGCCTTGATGTCATTCTTTATATAGCCTGCCTATCAATTGTTTTTAAGATCAATAAACACATAATATTTAACTGGAATTTCTCCCATTTGTCAGGGACATGGAAATCTTCCAGGACACATGGACCGGCACCAATTTTTTCTAATGGAAACCCTGCACCCAAGGTAGCATAATGTGATGAGCTGGTCCTAAATGCTGATGTGTGCATGAGTTCACTAGCAAATCATTGCCAAACCCCTGCATAACTGCAGCATTGTCAGTTGCAAAGCAATTGGACCAACAGAAACCACCAACAAGGTCATGAATTCCACTTCCAGTGGACTCTCAACATTCAACAAGTTTCAGCAGTAACAACGATCGTACAACACTGGTCCATTTCATAATTGGACTCAATATAGTAATGCTCACCATGTGCGCTGGTATAATATTTGATTGACTGAACATATTTATTAAAAGCATACATGTCAGCAAGTCTGCAGTTCTCTGGCAGATTCCATATCAAGAATACAGCCTAAATTAAAATCATATAAATCTATAAAACATAAAATTCAAAGAGGTCCAGTTAGAGATAATTTCCTCAAGCCAAGGTCCAGAACATCATAATGCCTAACTTGCGTTATGCCATATATATTGAAGCCTAATAGTTGTATCAACGTCTGTATGTAATAGTCAACAACTGACTGTCAAATCAAATAAAGAAAATACAATTAATAATATTTCAACAATATTTATTTTACAATTTATTAAACAATTTATTTTCACATTGAACTGAAGGTATTATAAATAGTAAGTACTCTAACAATAAATAAATGTTATTTTCTAATTTCAAGTAAAATAAGGGCTGCATTTAAAAATAAAATAAGAGTTTTTGAAAAATATAAAATAAAAATAAAGTGCTTAATTAAAAAAATAATAATAATATAAAGTGTAGCTTGAGTTTCCCTTTTTCTTATTTTTTGTTAACTCCAGAACAAAAAAAAATACAGCTTTAATACCTCCTTTTCTCTTTATTTCACTCTTATATCCCACTCGCCCACTTTCTCTTGTTCAGTGAGAGAAGTGAGCTCTAGCTTGTCCTGCCAGGATCTTAAATCTGGGCTGGAATGGTGTCCGGGCCATTCTCATACACATGTGTAGCTGCTCATTGGTGAGCCTGAAGGGATATTTGGTTTTAATAATGGTCATAGTGGAGAAAGCTGCCTCACAGCTGTATGTGGGGCCCAACATGGTCAAGATGTACAGGGCTACTTTCCTCAGACCTGGGAAAGCTGTATCTGAGACCATTTGGAGCCAGAAAGCGGCAGGGTCAGTATCTCCAAAATGCTCTTTCAGGGCGACATCTGCTTGGAGATGGACCTGTTGCATCTGGAGAGGCCCAGCATTTGCCCACTTGAAGTGCTGTGTGACTTATTTTGAGGACCCCCTGACATCTGTGATGAGGAATGGGTTCTGAATTGAACACGGTGAGCTGCTGATGCTGTCAAAATGTTTGCTGAAGTTTACAATCAGCTTGTCAACAAAGTCAACAAAAGAAGATACATCTCTCTCACCTCCCTGCAGGTCTTTCTTGAACACCTCAAGTTGTGACCTGTCATCAGGTCACAAACTGATTTGTCCTTGCCCTGTAGCTTTAAATTCAGTTCATTCAGGTGTGAAGTGATATCAACCAAAAAAGCCACAATATCCATCTTCTTCTCATCTTCTAAAAAGAGAGAAAATGGTGTTGCCTTCTGGCTCTTCAGCTGTGCCAAAAAAGCTGCGATTTCCCTTTGGATGGACTACAACGCGCTACAACACCCTGCCTTTGCTGAGCCATCTTACATTTTTGTGCAGCAGAAGGTCATCAGCATTTGTATCAACTTCTCTGAGGGATTCCCTGCGCATGAGATGCTGATGGGAAGAGGATAGCCTGAGAAAGTTCATCATTCTCATCATTGTGTTCATCACCTCAGCATACTCGTCTGACAGGGTGGAGGACAGGACCAATTCATGAATTATGCAATGGTAAGAGATGAGCTAGGTGATTGACATCTTTCATCCTTGCCACAGCTCCTTTCTCTCTCCCGACCATGAAACGGGTTCCATCTGTAGTTATTGAAATGACTTGTTTCGGCTCTATTCCCCTCTTCGTTAACATCTCCTTTATGGCCAGGTAGATGTCCTCTCCTCTTGTACTGGTCTGAAGGGGTGCAACACCTAACAGGTCTTCACAGAACTCTTTCTTCTCCTTGTTGAAGAACCTTACATAAACAGCTGCGCATTGTCAGACACAACCGTGGACTCATCTACAGCTAAGCCTACGCATGGTGCCTCATGAATTGCTTCATCCAGCTGTGCTAGCACATCGTGGTTTAATATTTCATTTTTCTTTGTGGCTGATGATCCTGACCTGGGTATTTGCTTGATTTTTTTCACAAAACTCTTCTTTTTGTTTTCCCTCAAGTGAGGTTTCAGCTACCGCACTCATGCACTCCTTCACAACCCCTCCGTCAGCAAATGTTTTTTTTTTTTTTTTAAACAAGTCGACCCAAAATCCAAGCGACTTTCAGCGAACATTCGTTAGCACGTTGTTGGGCAGTGAATGAATGTTGTTCATTCTGGTGGATCGATCATATTGGGCTCTTGGATTGTTTATTGTCTGTGCCCTCAGTTTGGATTTCAGAGGGTATGTTTGCTCAAAAGATTTGTGCTTTGCCTCGTAGTGGCGCTTCACATTGCCGCTGTTAATAATTGCCACGGTCTCAGAGACATACTGGTTTTGAACTGCTCATGGGAAGAATGAACATGAAAGATTCTGTCCATTCTTGACTAAAAGCTCTGTTTTCGGAAAAAATAATTCAAATTTATTTTATTACATTATTACATTACATTGCCCACCACCCCAACTGGTGTTTTGCTTTTTTATTTTTATTTTTAATAAAAACCCATTTGGTTCATTTTCATGTATCAGCACCCACTAGCAAAGAAGGTGAATGACAGGGATGCAAAAATAAAGAAAGGGGGGAAGGAAGGAAGCCATTAAAGACAGGAGTTCAACTTTCCTAACCTGTTTGTCGCTAGCCATTGGCGGTAATGGGATCTCCAGCCCCAGCTCGGCTAAGCGGCGCTCACGGTAGCGCTCGTATTGGTTGTATCCCATGTAGCCGCTGGCACTGGTGGCAACCAAAAGCGGGAGGGGCCTGAGCCGCATCTGAAGGGGGGCAGAGTGTGAGCTGTGCCGACTTCCTGCAACCGAGAATCACAGAGATGGAAGGTTTAAGGTTTAAAGCACGTCTGTGGCAAATATAAACATTTTGAGTGTTGATTTAAAAGTCGTCTTGAGGCAAGCCTGAGATCTGCTAGAAGTTTGTTCCAACAATGTGTGGCATAGTAACTGGACTTGCTTCAAGCTTCAACTTGTTTTGTCTTTACTATAGTTAGTTACTAGATCTGTCTCAGAGGTCGGAATGGTTCATATTATAAGAGTGAGCACTTTCGTCAATGCACCTTGTTTTTGTTTTTTAATGTGCTTTATAAATAACAATGATAATTTGACATGACTATATGGGGAGAAGGCACTAATACAACTAGATGTCATACTGCAATAAGGGTTATCATAGGGCTTTCATGGCTTACCACTGGAGCGAAGGCGACATTGTTGTCTTACGGCAAGGTGGCTCCTATCACAAACAAAAACATTTAAATATCAAACATTTAAAAATGCAATAGATTGTATACATGTGACATAATTGTAATCATTTTAATACTAAAACACACTTAGTTTCAGAAGAGATATGAAGTTGTTTTGGTGAGCAACACCTTTATTATATTTAACCAAACGTTATATTTAAACCACAACAGGTTACACCAGCTACCTATACATTTACTGTTTTGGTTAGCGACACCTTTCTTATATATAATGTCATTTAAATATGTACACAGAAAGGAAGAAAATAAACAAGGCGCCGTGCGAGCCATAAAATGTACGTATTTACACACAAAAATGCTGTCTTTTAGACTTTGTGTGTAATACAACAATGTAGAGAGTACTGCTGAGACACCGGATGTTTATCATTCATTTATCCATCAAGTCAAACGAAGCTTCGTCCCCATCGTTCGAAGGTGTTTTGATAGTTTCTCTGCTGATAAAACAACCAAGGAATTGAATTATCTCCCATATACGACCACTGGACGTGAATCAATGTCAACAAAACCACATTATAGGACATATTTGTTTTATTACTCTTGCAAGGAAACAAATACCTCGTGATAGACCTCGCTGCGGCAAAGCCAAACAACCTCCATGTGGACGCGGCCATTTTGGAACTGTTCGCGGAAGTGACGTCATCGTATTTGATTTTCCCTTTGCGCTCACGCGTTGGGGAAGCCGTTAAAGTGTAATATCGATTTGACATTTATTATGATTATTATGATTATGATTATTATGATTATTATGATGATTACTATGATTACTATGATTATTATGATTATGATTATGATTATGATTATTATCATCATTATTATTATCATCATCATTATTATTATTATTATCATCATCATCATCATTATCATCATCATCATCATCATCATCATCATTATTATTATTTTATAATAATAATAATAATAATAATAATAATAATAATAATAATATTATCATCATCATCATCATCATCATCATCATCATCATCATTATTATTATTATTATTATTGTTGTTGTTGTCATCTTGCTTACCCAATACAATTACATTAGTAAAAGATACAACTTTTAATGCCATCACTATATCTCCATCTCCAAATCAATCACTGTTTCAAATTTTTGTTTCAAACATTTTAGAAACTTCCTCAAAGAACAGAAGAAAAAAAAACATACACATTGTGACATTTACATATGAATATAACGTATTTACCCTATTTATAAATACATGTAAGCAAAATCACGGTCCAACACTCTTAAGTAAAAAACCTTTTTTAAGGCAAAATAAGTGAAATTCAAGGTGTTATTTAGTACTTTCAGCATGCATAATAATACCTTTTTCCGTCCGGACCATGAAAACCCCCTTAGGCTTAAACAACAGATTCATGTTGCCATAAGATACAACAAAAGCCTTGATCGATGCTACAGCGTCACCCTTGATGCCTTTTATTCTGAGGCTTGGGTGGAACCCTCTGTGAAAATCTGACCAAAATCTGATTCTATACAAAGTGTTAGTCAGAAACTTAAGTCTTGTCGTGCGGCTGATTTAAGCTGTTTAACCGTGGTGATTCACGGGACGCTCGGAGATAAGTACACCAATAGTGATGATTTCACCAATGTGGATACCTCCTATATCCATTAGGGTTGAAAATATATGGACCCCGGCATATAACAACCATTGCAACAGTGCAGAAGGAAGGTGGGAACACGTACAGTAGCTCTTGATCTGAATGGCAGGAAAGCAACCGCCTCCACCCTGAAAGAGTGCGCTCACAAACTACCTATTGGTCATTTAACCAGTTACTGTACTTAAGCTCTGTAAGACTCTGACATCCTTTCAATTAGCCGCGGTAATCTCCGCACCCAAGAAAGACATCGTTAGCTGTTTTAACTACTACAGACCTGCTGTGTTGACGCTGCCATTGGTCTGGTGTTGCGTTGGACCCCTTCCAGTCTGGGTATCGAGCTGCCAGGTCTGTTGATGATGCTGTATCCCTGAGCCGACACCCTGCAACAGCTTGAGGCTTTGTACATGTTCTATTTGTTGACTTTCCCGCTCTGCTTATAACTGTATCGTGACCTCTAGCATTTTTGACGCGCTCTGAAGTCGACGAGTCACAAAATCTTTAGGCCTTTGGGTTCGATGTTCGACCTTCACCTCTTCATCGAAACTACTATCTACTAAAATAAGAATCGCCTCAAGTCGAACGACTGTATTTTGGAAGAAAGAAAATAGAAATCTGCAATATGCATGGTTGCTTTTAGTGAACCCCACCCTCGTAATTTAACCATAAGACAGTTAACTAGAAATATTTTATTATTCAATTTATTAAAAGGTGTTATAGTTTTCTAATGTTATTATTTTAATTATTATTCCTAATTATTTGTTGATTAAAATGCTTATTTATTATATTTATTTCAAGATAAATATTTATTTCAAATGGTTTTCGTTGTGTGGTGAGTGGTGAGGCTGCAAAGTGGAGTGAGTGTGAACATGATAATAATTTTCTAATTTACTGCCCTGCAAAGACGAACCATTTTTTCACATAGTGTATCACTCACTCTACAATTCGAAAAGAATCAGGATTTTATTTTATATTTAATTATGTTGAAGGCAAGACCTTCAACATCAACAAATGCTGAGGACATTCAAGTAATAGTACCGATGTCAAGCTGCTGTCTGGCTGTGATTGTAGAGAAAATGTGAAGTTTGACGGTTGCTATGGGTTGCTATGGACTCCGGTCGCCATTTTGGGAGGATCACTTCCATTCAATTGCAGAGAAAAACAGCTAAAATATCGGAAATGTACAAAAACGGAGAAAGGAAGGGAGAAAAAGAAGACGCGAGACGGCTGCAAGATTTTCTGTGGCAGTTTTTCACTTTTAACTCGCTTTTAAATTCGCGGACCGACATTCCCAGTCGATGCGAGCGATCCTCCCAATATGGCGGCTTGCTCCTGCAATGCATCGTCAGCTTCTCGTTCCTCTACACACATCGGTTATGGCTTTAATTCGCATCTCATCACTTTTAATAGACTATCAAAGTAAAGGTATGTTACAGTCCTAACTTTGTTCAGTTGGTTTAATCAAGTACTCAACTACATATATACTATAATATGTCCTTGTAGGTTTTAAAAATATAGAATTTATTCTCTTATCTTGTGTCGATCATTCTATATTTTGAACTTTACACAAATTGTGGCTGTTGTGTTGCAGAGGGCGTACGATATGATTTTGATATGATAATTTTTCTCGGAGCGACCTTTTATTTCTCTAAGCCCCGCAGCCATCTTGCCGAAGGAAGATCAGAGAAAATAAACCAATAAGCGTCACCGCAGCGCCATCATGCGGCCAGACTTGTAATTGATTCTAACGGAACCATCAGGCAGCTGGGCAGCGTTTCTCACGGACGCTGTTTCCGACGCACCGGTCGTCCGGCGCGTCAACACGCCCCCTCTAACTATCGTAGAATGCGAAGGTTTGTCACAATATGAATGTGTCTTTGCAAAACTTTCGCGTTATATTTATTAATTAATGTAAATATGGAGTTAGTGTTTTCATAACGACTCACCCCAAGAATTGAAAGTTTGCCTCGTGTGTTTTTTAACCGTCAAACCAAAAGCGTCTCGGACGCAGCAGCTCTCGCAGAGAATTCTGGGTAATGACAGATCTGCGAATACAATGTTGTTTTACTCGTTGTAACCGCGGTATGTTGCGTGTTGTCGGAGCCCAGTACAGTCCTTTCCCCCTCGGTTCACAACCGACTCGGATTTGGTAAGAACTGGTGTAGCTTGTACGGCGCCAGAGAAACCCAGAGTGAGAAGGACTTGCTGCGACGTGGCTTCCCGCGCCCTGCCAGAGAGACGTTAAGATCATACTTTCAGGGATCA
>OMKR01101599.1:0-12163 GCA_900302355.1 Cyttopsis rosea
AAAACCCTTATTGTCCACCTGAGGAGAGCCAGTGTGCATATCTCTCCGTGTCCTTTTACAGCAGAATTACGTCCAACAGCAGGTTGATACTGCACACTTTGCATGCCCTGTAGCTTTTCCATTATACCGCAGGTCCAGTAAAGTTCTGCCGGCATAATGCAGTGCAAATTGTGGGCGAAAGCATGACGGAAGCGAGTGAAATCAATTACTCTGAGCATGAAACACATCAAAAGAATAAAGGAGGGGAATCTACCTTGATAAAAAAAAAAAGAAATTTATAAGGGGGCTGGCAATGCTCATTCTTCAAAGACGAGCTCAAGGATATTTGTAAATGACTTGACGTTGGTTCTTGTGAGTTCATCTGTGAGTTGTTCCATGGTGGTTGTTCCATTCCATACTGTACATGGGGACTTGAGGGCCTTAATTAAGTCTTTGCATACAGCAGTGGGGGATGATTGGTTTAAGTGAAATGGAACCTTCTCAATACACCCCTGTGATGCCAGTATAGTCACTGCACAGATTAAGATTTTCTCGGGTCCAGAGACACAATGTCTCCCAGTGTAATTCAAGGTTTCAGTGTTAAATTGCAGTTTTACACTAAAAGATATAGGATTTTGTTGATGTAGGTACAACAATAATTTCCATGCATCTCACATTTTATGACTGCTAGATTACAGTTGGAATACATTTGCAACTACAGATATAATAATAATAATAATAAAAATAATTATAATAATAATTATAATAAATATATAATAAAAAAATGATAATACTAATTATAATAAATATAGCTGCAGGCAACAATACATGGGGTCCAGTTTAGTCGCAGCAATTTGTTCTCCTGACAAAGGTATAATCGAATTAATTGTCAGTAATGGAATACACTCTTATCTAGCTTTGACTATTATGTATAACATTTATATTACAGTGCCATTCATGTGGAATTTGGCTTAATATCTAAGTACTAATTCAAATGTATGATGGGATATGCAGGTAAATATAGACGTAGATGTGTAGTTCTCACTCTATTTAAACTGAGAGCTGTTTTTAGTGTGTTTAGTATGATATAATTTTCCACCCACATACAATTATCCTACAAACTATGTAAGATTCAATGTCTGTATGGTTTCAAGGGCTTATTACAATCACCGAATAAATTAAAGAAAGACGTAACTAGTCCACCGCTCAGGCAGATCCTCTGCAACTTTGCTGCTCCACTTCTTGGTTGTCCTTGCAAAAGGTTTGGACAGTTTGACTTTCAGCCTGTACAGTGTGTGGGGATCAGGTGGACCAGGCCATGGTCAGAGTTTTACACGGCGCGTTGTGGACGGTGGTGTAGCGGTGCTCCAGTGTGTTTACTAAACGGCTTGTATTTCGGGAGTCTGTGTCTTAAATTCCCTTTTTTTTTTTAAAGACCCCGAGAACAATAACTAGAGAGCCCGGGTGCTGTCTCTCCGTAGCCAAGCAGCCGCGGCACGTCCTGCGAGTCCTGCATCTTGGTGAGGTCCAAAAACACAGGTTTTTACTCACTTATTCCACAATAATAGACTGATCTGGATCTGGGTGACGGCGTGTCTGAACTGCCCCGAATACAAATCTTATTCATTCGTGTGCGTGGGTTTGACGGTTTCTGAGAGCCAGACAAATGGGTGGCTATTTTTGCCTGAACAAAAACAACAGGGACCCATAATTATAATTATAATAATAATAATTATAATAATATTAATAATAATAATAATTGGACCTTGATAGAGAATTTGTAGGAAAATGTGCAGGTAAATATTTTTCTAAATAACATCAAGTAGCAATGAATGCAAAAGAGATCTGAATTTTTGGGTGGAGAATTTGAACACATTACAACTAAACGGTAGCAACCTGAAAATATGTGGACTTTGAGAGAGGCCTTAAATGTAGCAATACATGTATCTATTGCTTTTGTTACTCATTGCCTACAAACTATATTTCCGAGGTCCATACCAGCTAGTGTATAGTTTTGCAATAGGTGTAGCACCTTTTTAGACACCCCTTGGGACAAGGGAAAGCAACTTACAACCATTGCCGGTTGTAATTCTACAATAAGAAAAGCAGCTACTCGCTGTCTGAAAAAAAAAAGTTATTACTGTAAAGTGGCTATTGCAGCATTTATATTATAAATACATTTTTGAGGAGAACTTTACCATTAGTAGTTTTGTTACTTTTTCTCAGTTTGTTATGTGTTTTGGTTCACCAAAGAACTTCTGCAGCTTCCTGAGCAGTAGAAGCAATTGTGTTAAAGAAACTTCTTGCAAGACATTCAGAAAAAGGCACTTAAAGGAAATCGACCAACAGGGAGAGGTTCAGAGTGAACAGTTTAAAAAAAGAAATGTTAAAATGACTGGCCATTTGGTGTCGCCCAAAAATACATATATACAAGCTCTCTCTGAAGTAAACTATCGTGGGGAGAAAAACATGTTAAAAAATGTCATACAATTATACAATGTGTAATTTATTGTACTACTACTACTACTACTACTACTACTACTACTACTACTACTACTACTACTACTAACCGCCTCTTATAAATAGATCAAAGCAAAGCCAAGAGTGCCGACTCCGAATCCAACTCACATTCTTTGCATTAATGCCCCCAACTTGTAAAGCCTTGTCCAACTTGATTCTAGTTCCATCCCTTTCTTTGTCTGACATTCTTATATTTCAGAGAATGGTGTAACTTGGAATAAATTATATTAGAATAAAGTCAGTCGTCTTTAAAAAAAAAGTTCAGAGAGATAGATGGAAGAGAAAAGAGGCTGCTATCACAAAAGACCGACCGACCAACTCAAAAGTCACCTTCTGACGCAACATATCACATTTTAACGGCGGGAACATGTCGAAATATCAACCAAATAGACATTATATCACCGAAAATAACATTCAATTTTGTTTGTCCATACAGTTAAACTAGATACACTTAATCAGCATGTTTACATTAATCAGAATAAGGTGAATAAATAAGGTGTTTAAAAATGTTATCATTATTTTGATGATGTGAATATATGACACTGTGTTTACATGACCTATATTGGGAATATTGTTAATGCATTGGATATTCGTTCATTTTTGTAGCTAGATTTCCAGTGCAGTTGAGATTAATGTTTGACAGAATACATAGTGCAGGATTGAAACTGTTTAAAATGCAGTTTGGTTCAAAGGGAGGAGCTAACGTAATGAAATTTCCAAGCGTTTCAGAAGTAATTATGATATCAGGTTGGTGGAGATAGCCTTGACAAATGTTAGTGTGACGGATGTCACAGATGTCAACGTGATGTATGTTTCCAGACCACTTTACACCTGTCTTGTCAGAAAGGGGGAAAGACCGTGGCATCTGATGTTGCCTGGCAACATTTTCCATCGAGTTCACCATGTACTGGAAAAATATGAAAAAATTACCTGTGAGCTCAACAGGTCACAGTAATAGATTATTGAGTCAATCTGAAAACAGACTCAGTGGGCAGCAAATTGGGAAGAGAGTGGCCTACCAATTATTCCACAACTGGAATACATTAAGAAAAAAACACTCCATGCCCCAGTGTTTACACTACCAGCCACTGCCACAGCATTTCTGATTTCCTGCCAGACAGGAGATAGAATATTTTGGTTCCTGATTCCATATCTATGAGCACAGGCGCTCCTCTTGGCTGTGTTTTCTCTCTTCTCTTGCAGCAATATAGTTATATTAAAGTTATATTGCATTTAGTATCTATATGTTGCCACTTGGAGATATCATATGCAAATATGAATATGAAGAATCTTGACTAGGACTAGAAAGTTTGACGATATTACCCCTGTACTGGCCACCTTGCGCTGGCTCCTGGTTTACCATAGACTTTAAGGTTTTGCTACTTACCTAGAGAATACTACACGGCCATGCACCTTCCTATCTTACTGACTCAGTGGTACCTTATGTACCATCTCGAGTCTTACGCACACAACATGCTGGTCTTTTAGCAATTCCGAGAGTTAAAATGAAGTCTGTAGGCTCCAGATCATTCTCACCCCGGGCCCCAGTACTCTGGAACGCCCTACCTGCGGAAATAAGAGCCGCTACTTCTGTAGAAATGTTTAAATTAAGAATTAAGACTCATTTTTAGTCTTGCATTTGGTTAACCACACACGTCCTGTTAGCTTGCCTCTCACCCTGCCTTCACCCCTTAGCACTGGTACATGACGTTTGGATATTAACCCACTGTGTTCTACCTCTCCCCCCGCCCTCCTGCTCTGAGAGGCTGCTGCGAGCGTAAGGAGGCTGTTGCTGTGGTCATGGAGCCAGGGGGAGACCGGTCGTGACCCTTTCCAGATATGGAGGATTCTGCTCCGACCAACTTGGATCGGACGTGATGAGGATCACTTCCCTGGAGGCATCTTACCAGCGGCACTCTGCACCAGCCAATACACTCTCACACTGTCTAGCTTTAACATTGCAAAGTATAGAAATACAATAAGGGGGAGCCACTGCGAGTCCATTGTGGCTGGTCTCTCAAAGACTTCTCATTGAGCATGCTGCAGTCACACATGCTGAAGTCATAGTCTTAAATCTATCCAAATTCTACCATGTTACCTCCCTCATGTCCCCCCTCCACCTACTGCCTGCAGCTACATGTATCATGTTCAAAACCTTGCTAGAAGACAGGGCTATTGTTCATGCTTGGAATTCTACTTCCATTATGTACTTAGCTCTGACCTATTCATCACCCATGTGGCCTTAACTCTTCTTAGCCCTGACACCTCTGTGTAATGACCTTTCCATTAAAATTTTATTGTCTGTCCAGCATTAGCAGCAACTATAAATCTTCTGTGATCTTCAGAAATCATACATCCCTTTAACCTCACCTGTATCTAACTCATCTGTTCATTATAACATAGCACTGTCCTAACATAAATTGTACTTCTATGTCGAACAAATTATGGGATTCACTAAGGGTAGATTCGTTGCAGTCAATAAATTGGACCGCATTCCATAAATTATTTTGTCAAATACAAATATGCAATGGAATAGAAAAGGCCATCACTACTTGTTAATCTGGACCTGGAATCTGAATCTGGAAATATGTCTGTAGTAACTGGAATAACTGTATATGATTCCAGACAAGGGTCAGTATCTGTACGGTGTGGTTAAAATCTGTTGCCTTCTACCTCGGTGGAGGTGACAAAATACATTTAAAACAACATGCCGCTCTATTTTGAGTTATATAATAGCAATAGTAGTTATTGTATCTCCACACGAGGAGGTAGCACAACTGACAGTGTTTGTTTCATCATAGACAGGGGAATATTGTCAACCAACTCAAGGGACACTGGCATTGTCAATATCCTTTTACCCCCCTCACAGGATCTGCAGCAGAGTTGGATGAAATATGAAGTGACAGCCCAGTGGCATCTACATTCAAACATTAATAAAATATTCTGTCACCTACCAAGGAACCAAGGAAAGTAAAGCCCCTGAATGTAAAGTGATTAAACAAATATAATTCTCAAATTCAAGCATGTTAGGGTAGAGGCTTATTTAGAAGATATTGCTTATAAAGCAATATAGTTAAATAAAAATCCCTATGAAAAAATGATTATCTTCTTTCTTTTGCCAACATAAATGAGAGCACACACAACTCCAACACAGCGAACTGTACACTTCTCAGTCTCTGGAGGCTTTCATCTTTCACTCCCACCGGTATTTAATCTGGTGTCCCCCAAGGCTCAATCTTGGGATCCATGTTGTTCTCCCTATATATGCTTCCACTAGGAAAAAATATTCTGAATTAATTCTTGGAGCCTAGAAAATCTTTTCACCTATGCCAGGACTAAAGAAAACAACAACCTGGGTGGTATTTTTGATGGTGGTCAGTTTGAGAAGCGAATAAACTAAATTGCAGTCCATCTTTTTCAGATCTATTTCAGAGATTAAAAAATTCCTATCCCCCTCTGAGTTTGAAAGAGTAATTCATGCATTGATATCCTCCAGTTTACATTACTACTGTAATGCCCTTTACTTTGGTATCCCCTAGACCTTTATTTCCCAATTACAACTTGTTCAAAATGCTGCAGCAAAGCTATTATCTAATGTAAAAAAGAGACAACATCACTCCAATCCTTGCATCTTTGCACTGGCTTCCTGCCATGTACAGGATGCAGTTTAAAATCTTACCACTCACGTTTAAAGCTCTGCATGGCCTGGCCCCTGCCTATATTTCTGAACCGCTCATGTCATACCATACTGGCAGACCCAAGGTTGTACCAGCTATAACATTAGATTACCATTAGATTAGACATTACTGTAGATCACCATTCAGTTGGCATTTTCAAAAATTGTCTTAAAAACTATGATTGGCTTACTCCTCAGTGTTTTGTATTTGTGTGCCTGCTTTGCATTTTAAATTCAAATTGTGCTACAATTTATCTGTTTATTATTTATGTGTATGAATATATGTGTGTGTTGGAATTTATGCATCTTTTCCACCATAGCAATAAAGCACTTTGAAACAAACCTGGTTTGTTTTTGAACTGCTACATAAATAAACTTGTACTTGAACTAATGGCCACTCTCTTGGAATGAGATATCTGACAAGCAGGCATCAAAGAAAAAGTCTTACATTGTTATATACTGAAGCACAGATATGTGTACTTTTGGAAAGGCAACTGTTTGGCTCTGAAAAAGAGTATATAAATAATCACACAAATACACATACACTCATAAAGAGTCATTATGGACAGGGAAATAGAAAACTTCACCGCATGAAGCAAATTGTGTCTTACTTGCTGGATTAGTAATTATTATTGCTAATGATTCCCATTATCTTAACTGGATGCATATAACTAAAAGCAATGCCTGGTGGAGAGATGTTGAGAACATTGTTAGTGCATTAATGTAGCGGGGACATGAAAACATTGTTGCAAGCGGTTGTTTCTCGTTGGCTTTGTCTTGTCCTGCTTTCAGACCCCATTCTTCATGAATCGAAATTCTTAAAGAATTAAATAGCCTGCATTCAAATATGTTCAAACGTACCATACTTGGAACATGGTCTCATTTCATCCCAAACTAGCACAAGCATGTGGAAAGTAGGCTGAATAACAAAGTCATAATAAACAAAATAACAAAGTGGCTGAAGTCTCCAATCAAGTCAGTGGCTCATTAGCTCTGCTAGATGGCAGAAAGGATCTAGTCCCCTGTTACAGTTAAAGTCCATCGAAAATGTCCAAATTCAGTACTTGACAATGATGACTTTTTGTGAAATTGACAGTGTAGGGCAACCATATACAGTAGATTACTCCCGCAATGTCACTATAAAATTGTCGCATATATTTAACAATAACACACCGTTGACTTTAGTATGTAATCTCATCAATAGCATCAACATGCTTTGATTTCTAAATTGAGAATATCAACTGGCCAACAGAGTGATAAGACAAATTGACACACACAGACACCCTCACATCCCCACACACACATATATGCACAAAAGCTGGAGTGATGACTCATTCTTTGCTTTATTAAATGAAAGGTCTACTCTGTTTTTAGTTTTTCCAAGTACATATAGAATGTAGCCCTGAACATCCAGTTAAAGGTACAGTAACTAGTAATGGTAAATGGTGAGACAAAATATCATTCAGTGGTATTTTCAAACATGACAGATACAAAATATTTTGGTATTGACCTAGCTGCATTCATACAATTTCTTGAAGGGCAAATATACTGTAGAGGTAAATGCATTGTAAGACTGGGCATAGCACAAGCTAGGCTAGAGAATAGATGAAAATATGCACAGTTTATTGATGGTGGTGGAAATTCAATGGCACTCTTGAGCGGCTGCTTAATACCGCTCCATACCACTCAAATCAAGACGCAGAGCATGCGCTGCTTGCCTCACGTGCATTATTATACTGTTTGTACATGTCTGTTTCAAAAGTCCTAACACAAATAATAGGCTACCCAAAGTAGATAATTGTTAAATTATATTGTTACATTATTTATGAAAACAAAATGTGCTTGGAGTGATTTTGGAGCTGCAATTTTTACTTTGGAGAGCAGAGCGGAGCTATGCACTTGTCAGAGGAAAAGATCTTGAGCGCTGGAGTAGAGGAAAAGTCCCACTCTGTGAGCGAAGAGCGAGATTTCCATCTGCTCAACTGCACCCTCATGCTCTGACCCAGGTTAGCCCAAGCGGGGGAGAAGAATGATTACCACAACTGGGCTGAACTACAGTCAAAAACCTGCACAAAAGATCAATAGAGTGTGGACTGTGTTTGCGGTAAGGTATTGGAAGATCCTGCATGGCCTGATTATACTGTATACTAGGAGAGGAAATATTTGGGCAGTCATTACAGTGTGAAGTGAGAGGTCCAGAGTCCAAGTTGAGCATTGTGTTTGAGATTGTGGGGTCAAGTGGCTTCCAGCTAACAAGAAAATAACATTTTAATGAAGATCTGTATGGGATTCCTGAGGTAGCTGAAATGGGGATGCTGACAAGGACTCGAGTTATTGTCAATACTCATCAGCCTTGACGCAGAGGGTTTGGCAAAGAGATGAAGCATCAGGCTAATGTGTGTACCCCTATGTGATCACCTGAGGGAAAATCAAAATCTGCCAGCTGACGCAAAACCTGGGGTAATTGAGCCATACTACTGTACCTGGTGGCTCAACCAGAGAGTGTGCATGGCAAATTGGTCTCTCCCTCTCTCTCTCTCTCTCTCTCTCTCTCTCTCTCCACTGATAATGTATGAGGGTACTGTAATGAGGGTAAAATTGCCAAAAATACACAGAGCTGAGGTAATTAAAATGTCAACATTAATTTAACAGATGAAGAAAAGGGCACAGTGTAACATCTTGATCTAGTAGCTCTAAAAGTAGTGTAGCGGAAAGAGGGCCAAAAATCAGGCTTGTTGCTGACTCATTTTGCTTCACAAGGCACAGAGTCATCACCTGTCTTGCCGGAAAGGGGATTGACCAACATCTCTAACATAGATGCAGATAGCTAGCGAGCAGGATCCACTGTAGGGGAGTGTAGGGCCTTGATAAAGATGGCAGCATCTATCACACAATTCAATGCAGGGCAGTCTGAGCAGCAAGAGCAAGCTTTACCCATCAACCCACTGTGCACTGAGTGGTGTGCATTATGAGGTATACAAGAGATGCCCCAACCTTATGCATCCTGAGAGGGATCTGGAGAGCAGGGTAGATTTTCAGAGGAGACTGGATACCCAAAGAGAATAATTAAATTAATACCCATCTGTCCCATCTGTTCATTGTGGGTGGGAAATATTCTTCACTATCATTGCTTTGTGCCTAACACAGTACATTTAAACCTCAGAGAGTTGCTGCAGTAGTTGCTGCAGAGTCCAGTAACACCAAGGTATCTCATGCCACCATTGAAGTGAGGACAGGGTACAAGTGGAGAGCCCAGTTCACAGTTGAACGAGCCAAATCATGTCGGCATCACAGTTTTGGTGTGGCTAGCAGCACCAGGGCAGGGAGGATTGGGAAGCTTCCCAATCACGCACCACGTCAAGGCCTGAGGCAGAGAAAGGCGATAATCTGTCCGGCAGAAGGTGAGAGCTGGGGCGAGTATACCACAGTTAGAAGGTTATGTCCCAGCAGGGTGTGTGGACAAGATGGGATCAGCTAATGGACTGTAACATCTCTTGGTGTGAGTTAGGGCAGATTGAGACCCATTGGTTCTTGATCCAGTTGATCTATGGCATCTTCCAAGGCAAATCTAGCCTCTCTTGCTGGGACAGGGCTGAAACAATGGCACACCCTTTATACTGCAGAAAGGTGACATCCCTCTGACATCATCTGCACACCCATGAGAGCAAGAAACTCTGCCTCTACAGAGGCTCAATTCAATTCAATTCAATACAACTTTATTACATGCAGGCAATTTAATTTTGGGCATAAGTAAAAACAGACAGGAAACAGACATATGCACAGAGCACAAGATGCACAAGCAAAAGGCTGATAGTGCAATTGTATTTAAAAAATAATAAAATAAAATAAATAAGGAATAGTCCACATCTGCCATGTGGACTATTCCTTATTTATTTTATTTTATTATATTTTAAATATGGCAAATAGGCATATAAGTATTTCATTGTGCCAAGCTTCAGACGGATGCCTTCCGGGGAGGCATAGGCGGCGCCCGAGAGGGAGCGTTTTGCATTTTAGCATTGACCCGGGGAAGCGGCTCAAATTCTGAGTTAATCTCAATGACTGTGCTTCAGCAAGACATGCTGGTGCCAGTCAACAATGCAGGGGGTCATGTTTGAGCAAACAGTCTCCCACTTTGCATGGTCTAATTGAACATTAATGGGGTGAAACAATGAGTTGCTATCATCCACTTGAAAAGTGAAAAAGGGGTGAGGTATCCTATCGTCGGGTATCGCTTGATCAAGATACAAATTACAAACAGGATCCGGGAGACAAACATCTTAATGTTTAAATGTTTAAATTAATTTGATATACGTGTAGGGATTTTCTAACATAAGTACTGTGTTGCACACGATTGTTCCAGCTCAACAAATGATGGTGAGTTATCTCTCCAGTGATTCACAATGTCATTTACATTGCATATTATAAATGTATGGACATGCTACAAATACATAATATTTAGTATTTATTTTGTAATGTGAAATAATTGGGAGATTTACAGCCACTGTGCTCCCATATTTTTCTGTCACACAATGAAGATGTAGAGCACATGCTAGCTTTCCTGACATTTTATCTTGTAATAATGTTCCCTTCACTGGAGGTTCCCGCCATGCTGAAATGCCGCAACTGTTTTTCATCTTATAATGGAGATCGGTGTTATTGAACATTGGACTTAACCTAAAATACTTAATAATATTAACTTGTTAACTGGTCCTGCCTTTGCTTTGCTTTTAATGAAATGGTGTACAATTCTAAACTGCATGTACATGTAAACTTTTTAGCCTTTTGTTTGTGCAAAATGCTGCGAAAAAAAATACAATGTCACCCTCACTCCTCCTCCCTTCATTGAATTCCAATTAACACTAGAGGAGATTTTAGTGCTTCTGCTATGCTATTAAATCCCAATCAGTCTCAGTGTAGTCTTTGAAACTATTGCTAACAAAATACCTTTGGGCACTCTTGCAAATCGCATTTGCATTCAAGGTTCCACGACTACGAAATACAATATTCTGTATATCAGAGAGAAAACAGTGTGTTCTCTATGGAAATTGGCCGTACTTGCAAACTTGCAGTAAAATGAACTTTGGTGCTACACAAGGGTCAGTTCTTAAAGGAACAAGGAGTAACACTGGAGCGATAAAGGAAGCCATAAAATACACAATTACATACTTAAATACATTTCGCACACCCCGGCACTTTCCCAAAGGAGGCGCACCGACTCTCTTCTAGTGTTTAGACTTTCCGCAGACTGCCTCGTTGTACTGCGTGCTGTGAAGCTCTCGTGAGATATCTCAATAAATCACCTTTGCGTCATTGTATTCGGAGACCCGAGTTTATTCGCGGAGCTCGGACGCGAGTTTGGCACCTCACGCGAAGCGAGTCCGAATTTCCGCCGCAAAAATGAACTCGAATGAGTGACCGAGGAGCTTAGGACCGGGTCCAATTCGGTACGGCCAATCGTTCCCTCCAACGGGCTGGAGGCCGTGACCATTCCCAAATGTGAATCGGCCTCCCCTGTGGATGTCGGGGCAAACCCAACTCGACGGACAGTGTCCCGAGAAATGAAAGAAGCGCACGCCGAGACCTCGGAAAGCGCGCACGAACGCTTTCCGACGCCGCTCCATCGTGATCTCGAAAGGGATGCGGATCTCAAGCGTAGACTGCTGAGAATTGTGGCCCAGTTCGCCACAGGGAGGGATTCCTTAGCTGGCGGTCAAATCGATGACCTTTGAGTACGCAACAGTCACAGGAGGGCTCAATAAGATTGTGCTGACACCACAACCTGTTCAGACAAGACTGGTGGGGGGTCAATTGGCGCAGATGGCAGTGACGTTTCTTTCTCTCTCTCTCTCTCTCTCTCTCTCTCTCTCTCTCTCTCTCTCTCTCTCTCTCTCTCTCTCTCTAAGACGCTGTCAGAAAGCTCAGCAGCCATCTGGGGTGTGCATGGATTTGGGCTCCTTTTGCGGAAGAAATTCCTCCACACTGCTT
>OMKR01101600.1:0-24414 GCA_900302355.1 Cyttopsis rosea
CTGACCACAACTAACTGCTTTACCAAATTCACGGCAGCCGCTTTTCGCTTCTTGCACGCGCCCGATCAGTGCACTCTTGCCGGGAAAGGCGGACCCCGCCACAACGATGGAAACGGAGTACGGAGCAGCAGAGGCATAGTTCAAATACATTGAATAACTTTCTCATAAAGTGCCATCTTAAATAAATGTCAGAAATGGGATTTTTTTTTAAACAAAATAATATTATGGATTACCACTTTAAACTTGTTCCAAGAGTTCATCTATGAAGGAGAAAGGTCTTTGGTGTTATTAACTCCCTTCCTTTGGATAAAGGCATCATTGGTCAATCGGTCTTCATGGTCTTGACTACGCACCTTCCTGACTAAGTACTTTCCTGTCTATTGGTCTTCTATTGATTTGTGTAATACTGCCCCTGATAGCTCCATATTACAATCACAGCCGGTCTTTCCATATGGCATAGTTAGGCAATTCCCATGAGCCTCGTGAATTTGTGTGGATTCATTATTTTTTTTCCTAAAAACTCTTTTCCTTTGTCACTCCAGCGATCGGCACTGTGCAACACTTTTTTTAATTTTTTTATTTTAGTGCACGTCTACAACACAACAGACCAAATGTACATATTTGAATTTGAATTTGAATGCATTCTTTACATGAGATAAATCAACCAGGTGAATAAGTAAAAGTAACAATAAACCTGTTACATGGCACGACAAGGATTATCATGAGTACAAAACCTTGTCTGATTTATTTAAATTACTTTATTATACCATTCAATATGGGGGGATTTTTTTAATGATATAAAATATTATAATTGATATTGTTTAAAATGACCCATAACTGCTGTGATCAAATATATTCCTCCATATCCTAAAACAGACATATCGAGCACGATACCGTTATTTGTGGAAATAAAGATGTTTGGTTCCAGTGGGTGCTCTTTTACCGAAAGCTGGAAGAACCCCTGTTGCCTTCTACCGTTGATGTCATACATCTTAGTTTTAAGGAACGTTGCTGACAAGAACAGTGCAGCGCCTCAATGATCTTGTCACAGTATCAGCGCTGTTCATTCAGACACACTACACGACAGATACTAGACACCGCTTTCTTCTTCTAGCCGCGATTCTCATCAGGACTCGAACCGGCGACAGGTTCTGTTGCCTTCGCACTGAGCCTTGATCTCCGGGTGCTTTTACACATTGCATTTCAAAAGCTCTCTGGGCATCCAACCCCCCACCCTACCCAAAGTCCCCCCTTTGAGCCACAGAGACCTACAGTAGCAACTGATGTCGTCTGCTCCAGTCATCTGATTTACTAAACAATGGCGGTGACTTGGATGGACTTGAACCCGTGACGGCGGCACTGAAAGGCAGCGTATCGACCCATCACACCACAGAGTGCTGCCGGGTTCCGGCTTCTCGGAAATGATTCATTTTTCCCTGCCCCTAAAATGCTCTGTGCACACCACTGTACTAGAGTCGTTTTATGTCAGGGTATTGGTACTTGATTAAAAGGTTTACGTACTTCTCACACCACTGATAGACATTTTGTGAATGAGTGAAGGAATTTGCCCATTACCCATCGGTATCATATGATACTGTATATACCAAATCAGGTAGAAGATGGAATTTGTCCAAGAAAGTTAAATGTAAATAAAAACAGAAATAAAAGAAACTTAAGGGTTTCCTAATTATCCTCAATAAGTAGCCACAATTTACATACTGTATGATGGAGTTGACAGGATAGAATCTGTGTACGATCTTGAACAAAAAGTCTTTAATTCTATATGGAATTATATATTTATGAGGCAACAGAAAAATTGTGTTCCAATGTTTTCTATTAAAATAAATCCATTTGTATTTACATGTAGGAGTACTAACTGAGTGAAGAGTGTTTAAATGGTTCAGTTGGAACTCTCATTTAGCTTTGCTCACTGAAAAATCCTCCGAATAGTTTTTACTAGCCATGCTTGCATTAAGGTTGAGGAGGGCCTCACATTGGTCCTGCCTGGGGCCTCCAAATCACCAAGACCGCCCCTGATTACAATGCCCCTTTGTCTGTTCTCTCTTCATGTTTCCTTGGGGAATGGAAACTATGGCAATACTGGCATCCGAGAGTTGAAACCAAAGTATTTTATAACTAGTTCTGGTAAGCGCCGAAAGTCAGGGATCTTTGTCAAGTCTACTTAAGACATGTTTCTAGTGCTGGGCAATACATCTATTGTTGATATGAGACTAGATATTTTGGTTATTCTAATATAGTTAAATGTCTTTAAAGCTGCATTACAGTTTTCAAAACTTCATAGATCGTTCTAATCAAAGGCTTTAACTGCTCGGTCATAATATCCACATTATTTCTTGTGTGTAAATATCTTCTGAACACACCAGCAGTCATCGCCAAAATATTGCAAAATAGTTGATAGAGGTATCTGCCAAAAAGAGATTTGATTTTGTCAATACTGTCCAGCCCTAGTGTCTCACTTCCATGCAGATGTTCTGTCATTCCTCTGTTCCACTGGCAAGTCCAAGAAAATTAAAAACAAAATCGATGCATATTCAAAGTTCTGTAGAATTTATTACAATTCCACAAGCTTAAACAAAGAGCAGCAATTACAGAAATATTTACAAGTCTGCATTATAATATTTTTTTTAAAAATACTTTTGCAACAAGTACTCGGGTACCAGCTTCAGCTTGGTCCCAAGATCCAGTCCCTGTAATGCTGCTTTCAGTGCAGTGCTTTCCAACGTGGCTTCTTTCGTTTTTGACCCATGGTTGGAGGAGCAGTTCAGTCACGTCTTCTCCCATATCGCTTCCTATGCGAAAGGCCAAACAAACTCTCGGTAGCCGAAAGTCACGGGTAGCGTGCTAGGCTGGCTTGTGTAGAGACTAGCGCCACCTGGAGGATTGGGACTCTCCTGAAAAGTCACTGGAAGTCAACTAAACTATCCCTAAAGGACTTTCGGCTACCGCTCGGCCAAATTCCCTTCGACTGCTGTATAAAAAAATAAAATAAGATAAGAAGCTGGAACACATTGGGAGTAGCTTCTAAACCAGTAACATCCCCATTCCTCGATCATACAAAATGCATTGATGTGTAGTTGGGCATAGGAGTGCTTTTTAAAGGCTTTTATAAATACCTTCAGACACTGGGATAGGGTGCCTTTTTTTGGGGGCGGGGGATCAACATATTAAGTGGTTAATACTGTTTGGTGTTCGGGCCTACGCTAGGCACGAGAACTACATTGAAGTAAAATTGCATCGATGCGTGGCATTTAGAGCAACCTCTACATCTGAATTGGTTGATCATTTATACACAGGATCTACATAAAAATCTTTTGATAATTATATCAAAAGATTTTATCATCTCATGTTAGCGATCATTGGGATATCGATGTTCAGGAACATTGTCGTTGAGATTTTCTAGTCATTTTCGTAGTATAAAATTGCGAGGTGCCATTTTTTTGGGTGGGGGGGACGACGACTACTGGAGCGAGTTCATGAAGCCGTCCAGGTTGTACTCTGTGTCGTACTGCTGCTGGTCCCACAGCTCCCCCAGCCCGTCCAGCACAGACTTCATGGAGGCCTTCCCAGAGGTCGAGGCAGACACCTCCCCCTTCTCACACTTTCCGTCCTGAAACATATTTTGGCAGCAAAGTCAGCGGAGAAGAATTACCCAAGCACTTCAAGGAATAATTTTCCAGGATGTGTGTACAAGGTGTAAAACGAATATTGTTGCACCTTCAACTATTCCTGGGCAACTCACGGACATTGTCATATTCCATGACTGGAAAACTACAGTACAAAATTCCAGGTAATGCATGGGAACCCCGTTGGACAACGGAGAAAAGCGTTCCATCACTCACCCTGTCCAGTGTGAAGAGGTTGAGCAGCTGGTCGGTGCCCATGCTCTGCAGGCTGGCGTTGTCCTGGCTGATGATGGTGTTGGCGATACTCATCTTGAACTTCTGCAGCCCCATGATCTTCTCCTCCAGCGTGCCGCGCGTGATCAGACGATACACGTTCACCACACGCTTCTGTGAAATGAGCCACCATTTTGAATAAAAACACACACTGGCCAAATTGAATGATTGTATTAAGAAAGACACTAGTGACATGTTTTGCCATTCGGGAAAGCATAAACACAGCCCTGGGTGAAGTTGGAATATCCCCATCACATTTCTTTACAAATGTGATTAAAAGGCCATTACAGATATCAGTAGATGGCTCAGCATGCCATCTGCTGGTTGATGTCAGAGGATGCTGATGTAGATTAGTACTTTAAGTCACAAATAAAATAAATTTGAAATGAGTGGTTGTCCAATCACCACCAAGCATCCTGCATTGAGTGGGGACTGTGGAACTACAACCATTAAAAATTTATTATTTTTTTTTTTTAATGAAAATATGGCAGTTTGATTTAGGGCACCTGTCCAATCCTGTGAGCGCGGTCCATGGCCTGCAGGTCCCTCATGGGGTTCCAGTCGTGCTCCACAAACACCACCGTGTCGGCGCCCGTCAGGTTGAGGCCCAGGCCGCCCACATGGGTCGTCAGCAGCAGCACGTCGATGGACGGGTCATTGTTAAACCTGAGGCAGAGAACCCAAAAAAGGATTAATACCGAATTCTTACACTGTATACAGGATCTGGCAAAAAGTTTGTTTTTAATGGTATTGAGGTTTTGCCATGCATGTCACCTGACAATCATAAGATTCAGGCTGTGAACAGAGGCCTCAAAAGAGACATTGTGGTCTGTGGCCCCCTAGGGGTCCATGACAGACATAGTTTGGGAACCCCTGCTCTAATGCACAATACCCCAAATTAACAATAATTACACATGACCTTTCTTATGGCTGATTCTTTACGGATTTGATATTGGAAAAGTTGCATCAGTGACAAAGTGTCAAATTCACAGTGAAAGACACCGGTTTTCAACACTGCTCCCAGACCTGGAGACGATTGAGTGGCGCAGGCCGGCCTGCACGCTGCCGTCCAGCCTCAGGTACGTGACGCTGGGCATCTTGGGCTTGAGCAGGTCCTGCTCCACAATGTCCAGCATGCTCTTCAGCTGACAGAAGATCAGCACGCGATGCTGCGCCACCACTGCTTCGGTGCCGCCCTCCGAAGCACCACTGCCGCCCAGGCCGCAGTCCAACAACAGCTGGAGCACAGAAAAAAATAAAAATAAGGAAATGGTCAGAGACAATGTAAAATGTATGTGCTGACTAGTAAACAGGCTAAAACTTAATTTGACACTGGTATGGTTCTTTAAAGTCTAGGAGTGGAATGGGTGACTTTCAGTTCACATGCCAGTTGGCTGTTAGATGTTTGGGTTCTGGTGGAAATGGAGAAGGCTAAGGGCAAAGTGAATTTCTTCTCCCTTTGAGGACGGGGGGGGGCTTTAAGTGCTTCCTGGTAACCGGAGTACACCCTGCCAGGTGCAACACTGAACACACCGAATCTGATCTGACAAGGCCCGCCAGGCTTTCTCCAGCACAGGGCAGACGTAACCATCTTGTATTGTATGAGGTGGTCAGGGCTCAGGAAACGCAGCTTGGCATTAGTGTGATGAGCTCACTGTAGGTCTGACTGTATCTGAACTCCAAGCGCTTTCAAGGATGTTAAGGGGTTTATATCTGGGCAAGGCAGAGGCGTTTGAGCAGAGGAGTGAGTTTAAAACAAACAAATAGGTTCAGGAAGCAAAATTCCCCTCCAGGATGTTGAGTCAAGTGTGTGGATTTGCTGATTGGCACAAATCAGCTGAATCAATCCATTTTCAGTTAAAGTAGCAAGACGGCAGACTCCATTACCAAATGTGTTGCTCTTTTTGAGGGGCTTGCTATCCCAGCTCTTATACACCAATTTCTTCCAACTCAAATTTATTTAGGTGGATTTTTTTTTTTTTTTTTTTAAACCTGTGCTGTCAGCATGCTTGGCATACAGAGTATTTGTATGCCATTGCCTAGGACAGAGTTAATCTGCAAGTGTAGTTCAAATTCTGCAATGCCACTCTTTAGTCATCAAGTACTGCTTGCAATAAGTGTCCTGTGGACGACAAGAGCACAGCTTTTATGTTCTACAAGACCGCCACCAATCCCCTTCTTTGGAGCACGATCTTACCATGTTTTGATTTATAAACAACTAAATCATCATTACTTCTCCAAGAGGGGGAGAATCACCATGGGTGAGACAAATAAACAACACATACTTGCAAAAAAACAAACAAACATCAGACATTGTATTGACAAACATAATTAAGTCCACAAAAACTGTAACAGCAATTCGGCACGTGGCCTCTTCCTGTGATAGCTATGGCAGTAAAAGAGAAGGATGTAATCAGGAGTGTGTTCGAGGCAGGTGCGTGTGCTTGTGAGTCATACGAGTGGGACGAGCTGCATACCTGTTTGAGTGCGGAGAGCTTGGGTGCGTGCTGAATGTCTCGCAGGCTGGTGTTTTGAGCCGCCAGCTGCTCTGTGATGCGTTTGTACTCTGGGTGCTGCGTGGTGAGGACCAGGCCTGGGTGGTTGCACAGCTTCCTGAGGTACTGCAGAGCCTGGCACAACAAAACCACAGGTCTTTGTGACACCTCAGCATTTCCAAAATAAAAAGACCATATTGGAAAAAGTATCATTAAGGAGCCATATTGAAGTCAAGATATCAGTACGGACCATCTTTAACCCGACCCCAAAAGTGATAAATACTGCATTGGTAAGTGATAATGTATGCGTGTGTGTGATTGGAGTGTGATAATATTCTTGTAAGAAAATATACTATCAAATGTAATAACAATGTCCTGTTATGGGTTGATCCGACTATTGGGAAAATTGAAATCTATGGAATGTATTTGTACCTGGAAGACATGGCCGGTCGCCTTCAGTTTGGGTTTTTCATCTTCCTGTCCAGAGGCCGTAGAGATTGTGTCCTCCACACTGACCTTGGCTCGAGACTTGGCAAAGTCCTCATACAGCTGAACCTGCAGGCGGGAAGAGGACAGCGGGTCACAGGGAGGAAGTTCACACCTGCAAGCAGGGTATTGCCGAGATCGCTGTCCCAAGCTTTAGCAAGAATAACAAGGTGACAGAATCATTTACCTCCTACCCATATTTAATCTTGATGCTCTCAACCTGCCGAGTTAATATAAACCGTAGCATAAACATTTCTAGATTAAAACATAACCCAACTAATTGCATGAGATCAGATATATCATAAGAAATGTAGAGTTTTGGCTGCCGTTTATTGCCATTGAAGTTTGGAACATACGTAAATTTGGGTGAACTGTTTAATTTGCCTCAACTGATGGAAACTCAGCGAATTTGAATTTTATTTGTTGCAGCATTTTCAACAATGGTTTAAAATTCCCCTTAAATTTGGACGGTAACATGATTGTGCTGATCATTTAGCAAAATAGCTTAGATTCTACAAATAATTGCGATTAGGCAAATAAGTAATAATTGTGACTGTCCAATTATGACAGCAATGTAGCGGCTGCTCGTACCTGCAGCGGACTGAGGCTGCAGTAGTAGTCCTGGATGATTTTGGGAGGAAGGTCCTGCAGGACATCCTCCTTCATTCTCCTCAGGAGAAATGGCAGCACCTGTCTATGCAGGGCCTCCATGGCAAGGACGCCTGGAGGGGGGCAGAGTTACTTGTAAATAAATGAAGAAAAACCGTAACGTAAAGAAGAAAATGCAATTCAACTACTGAACAAATTAAATTTCTTTGTACAGTCGAAGTCATTATTTTGGGAGAGATCCGAGGCAGCTGTCTTACCCGCTTCCTGCTCTCGTGACGAACTCTTGGCGTCTCGGCTGGCCAGGATGGGTTTGCCGTAGCGGGCAGCAAACTGGCGCTCTGTGCCCAGAAAGCCTGGCATGAGGAAGTCAAACAGAGACCACAGCTCCAGGACATTGTTCTATGACAGCAAAGAGAAAAACAAAATTTTAATTACAAAATACCACAGATAGCTATGTGGCAATACCTAACAGGGCTTCCATAGCCATTTGATGGCAAAGCCGCCTTGGTAGCCCAAGCTCTGGCTGACGACTCCCCAGTCAGTCAGGATGTCGTACTAGACAGTTTGACTAACTAACCTGGATTGGTGTCCCCGACAGGATGACTCTGAAGTTGGCCGCCAGCTGCTTGATGGCCTTGGAGAGTTTAGTCTTTCCATTTTTAATGACATGGCCCTCGTCGAGGATACAGTAATTGAATTTAATATTTCTAGGGAAATAAAGACCAAATAAATAAATCCATATGCTCCCTTAAAAACAGGAACAGCATCTCCTCAGCCACAAAATGAGACGAGATGTTTGCGTGGTCACTTACCTAAAAAAGTCTATGTCATTCCGTACAACATCGTAAGAGGCGACTATAAGGTTGTGCTTTTTCACTTGGTGTTGCAACCTAGAAAAATAAAATGTGAGTTAGGTTCTTTTTAATACACAACCTCAATAAATTCAATGTTCAATGCAATGTCTTATTGCTCAACAAATTCCGGTCATTGGTGGCATCTGCTGAAACGGCTAGATTACACGGGTTTAGTAGTTTCATTTGAGAATATTGCTAAAAACTAATAATGAAAAATGATAAGATTGTTAGCAAAATGTGATTTTGAGTTTGTTTAAAACTAGCTTTATAATGTCTGGCAGGATTATATTCATTTATGTCTGTACTTTACCATCTTTGAAACAGAAAGACTTAAAATTAACAATGGCAAGTTCAATAATATAATAATAACTGACTACTCTAATGGATTTATCAAATGTCCTTAACCAGCTGCATTTTATTTTACACAATTGTTGTTGAAAACGGTTCGAACTACCAGCAGGTGTCACATATGTGAAGAGATTTCCAAATCAGTGTGGGAAACATGAGCAGGTCTTCCTGTACCTCACTCGCTCCAGCGGTGGACCTGTGTAGTGCAGAGGGTTGAGGTACTCTCTGGGGCAGAACTTTCCCACCTCGTCCACCCAGTGGCCTGTGAGTGTGGGGGGGCACACCACTAGGGAGGGCATGGGGCTGCGGTCCACTGCCTTGGTCTTGGAATACTCCTGTGCCCTGAAAAACACACCAGCGAACACAGTCAGTTCAAATTATGCCTAATGCAGTTTTAGAAATTCATTTTGTTGCATTGTGCTCCGAAGCAAATATTTTACGCAAATATATGAACACGAGGGCCAGAGCCGTTACTAAATAGCTTAAACTAAAATTTTACCTGAGGTAGTGGTCTCCAGCCAGGATGCAGATTGATTGCAGGGTCTTGCCCAGGCCCATGTCGTCGCACAGGATCCCGTGCAGCTTGTATTTGTTCAGGAAGGACAGCCAGTTCACTCCATCCTGGAGAGATTATCAAAGTTCAAGTCAGGCAGCACGGTTTTCGAACTTACTCATTGGTTCCTTCTATAGCCAGTCACAGTTCAATTCTCTATAGTCGTGAACATCTAAACCAAGGGTCTCAATGACAGGGTCAGGGGGGCCACATCCGGTCCGGACAATTTAATACAAACATGCAATATTGTGAAGCACATATTGCAAAATCTGGCCTGCAAATTCATTTAAAATTTTTTTTGTTTTTTTCCCTTAATGTTCAATCTGGTTCAAAGTGATTTCTTTGTAGTGTCAGGCTATAAATCTGCTTTTACACGGTCCATCCATCCTGGCTATACAATCTGCTTCAGGGCAGAGAGGATAGGTGGCAGGGGACCAGACAGCAGTGTCAGCCAGAAGTGCAACCAACTGGTAGCAGCATTTCAACTGGGACTGCTGCACAACTCCATTAGAGAGATGGATAGGCCGCTCAGCCCGGTCGCCTGCAGCCAATATTTTTCCACATAAGCAAACAGCGACCGCAGAGCCACACATCTATTCCCCTGCTTTGACGCGTTCCATTTGTCGTCAGCGCCACAAATCTTTGTACTGTGCTTCCGATAGCATTTAGAGAAGGGTAAATGACATTTCGGGAGGTATTGGGGAAATGACAGGGCTTAAGATGGCCAGATGGAAGGCGCAAGGTTTGATAATGGAACCAGAGAGGCATTTTATCTACTGCAGGATGAACACATCAACCTACCTGCTGGTACTTCCTGAGCTCTGCCTTGATGGGAACAGGGATTTTATAATTCTCCAACTTCCTGCTGTCGAGCAGCTGTTCCAGGAAATGTCGTTCTCTGGCTTTCTGGCGAATGAGGTCTGCCGACATGGCGGGAGGATCTGGTATCCCTGCCTGGGGTAGAGGAGTAAGCCACTCAAACTTTAGAATGATCATTTTAAAATCGGTGCTTTGGACAAAAGCAATTTTATTATGGCTCATTTAGAACATTGGTATGATGTAAGACACGGAATTGTACCGATAAATCACGTAGTGGCAAGAAAATTATGATTTATATAAATTATTATGATGTCCAGTTCAATTTGGAACTGGCTAGCTACATTTGTCGATCTAGATTGTAAAGGGATACTAGTTTTTAGGTACGATGGACCAAAAATAAAATTCCCCCAGACTGTACAAACGAGGATGAAATTGGCAAAAACTGGAGTAACCCTCCAATAACCTTCTGAATGCAATATACAAGCACTTTAGCTGCTCAGGTTTGCAATTCTGGATTTGCTGTGCAGTCCTACCTCAAGGGGCATCAGGCGGATGAGTGTAGCAAAGCACTGTGTGGCCATGAAGCGGATGCTGTCATTGGGGTCACTCATACGGCCCAATACCGGTACCACCAGGAGCACAATGTAGGGCACGATGTCCACGTCAAGCTGCTCCATAATACCTGACAAGATGGTGGTCAAGGATAGTACCACACAGGAACCACGCTAATCAAACTGTGGAAAACAGTAGCAGCCCTTTGCTTTTGTACACGCTTTAAGCAGTCCTTTCCCCAAAATCAAATACAGTTACTCAAACAAAACATGATGTCCCTGTCCACCTCACAGCTGTGGACACAGTATGTATATGAGGGATACAGGCCATGGCCTCAATGGAGCCCTCCTGCTTGGTGCAGTAGTCGATGGCCGCCAACCAGGGGAGCACACGCTCCAAGAAGTGTTTCATGGTCTCCAGCGTGGCGATCTTACTAAGCACACCCACACAGCGTGCCGCCATGTGGCGCACCGCCGTGTACGGGTGTTGTAGGCAGGTGAACAGGTGGGGCAGGTGCTCCAGGAGCTGGTGCAGTGAGAGAGAGAGACAAGTTCCATAACAATAATGAAAATCAATCTAGACCTAGAAACGTAAACTATTTTTGACTGAAATTATCATTTTTTCAATTTGTGAATACATTAAAAAGAATTGTAATATTGATACATTGTAAGTCATGCAACCATTTTCTGCTTAAATTAAATACCACCATAGTCAATATTGAAATATGCAGTTTCCGCATTAGACTTAATTTGTTGCATGAAATATTTTTGTAAGGTATGTCAGATGGCATTCTGAAAAGAGCAATCATCATGTATAAAATGTCAATATACAGTAGAGAATCATATTGAAGAAGAATGATTTATTAATCACACATTTACCACACACATGCGGAGGGTGACACACACACACACACACACACACACACACACATGCAGGAGTGGCGAACGATGAGATACAGTCTGCATTTATCCCATCCTGGCCGTCCTTCCTCCAGGGGCAGCCAGGAGCAGTGGGCAGCCCTCACTTTGTCGGCGCCTGGGGACCAATTCCAGGTGGTGGGTCCATGCCGTGGTCAGGGACAGGACAGGAAGTGTTCTGCATGTTTTTTTTAGTCAGGGTCCTTATGTTGGAGGAGACCCATATGAACACGGGGAGAACGTGCAAACTCCACACAGAAAGGCCCCTGATCGGGAGATAACCCACCAGAGCACGGTGCCAACAGTGCCCCAGGCGGGAATCGAACTCAGGACCTTCTTGCGATAATAAATCGAACCGTGACTATTTGTATCAAAAGATCCTGCCCAATACCCAGCGCTAGGAAACACCATTGCATGCTCCAGTAATCAGTAGTCTTACCAAAGGTTTGAGCTCGGCAGCCATCGCCCCGGCTGTGACCTCTAGTATTTGAAGGGAGTTGATGAGCTCTTGGGCGGCTGCGTCTCCCCTCTCCAGCTGGCACTGTACATCTGGAATTAACAGGGGAGATGTACAACTGTTTCTATGGAAATACTGAGTAGAGATTATAACCATAGAAGGCATAAATTAAAAAGCGCCTTTAACACGTGAAATCAGGGCTAGACAACAACGGCTGCCCTGGGCAACAAGATATGGGCCATTGTCAACCATCTTATGTTGTCCAACTGTCTGACCCTGGAAGCTCTTGAAGGACCCCTGGGGTCCCCAGACACCAAGATGAGAAGCCCAGAGATAGATAGAGATATATATAGAGATATAGATAGAGAGATAGATAGAGAAGATATAGATATATAGAGATGGATATATAGAGAGATATAAATATATAGAGAGATATATAGAAATCTATAGATATATACAGATATATCTATATATCTCTATCTATACACATCTATATATCTCTATCTATCTATACATCTCTCTCTCTCTCTCTCTCTCTCTCTTCAGTAAAAAATAAAAATTAACTACCAATGACTTGCTCGTCGTCCACTGCCGTCCTGAGCGGCCCCATCATGTTCTCCCACAGGTAGGGCAGAGACCTTGTGAGCTCTGGACCAAAGTGTCGGGCGATGGTCGTGAGTGAGAACTCTGCGCCCCGTCTCTGAATAAGACATGGCTTTTTATTCTGAAAAAAATAAAATATATATAATAAAATAAACTTTTTTCCCCCCCTGTAAAATAAGCAATTTCTTAAAAGTAATAGTCTTCAAACCTCATCGTTGTCTGCGTTGGTGCTTCCTGGAGGAAGGTCTTGGCTGGGGGTCTTGGAAGCTTTGGGTGCAGGGCCCCGCTTGCTGGTAATGGCGAACGCTGCCCTCTGGTGGCGGTACAAGGTGATGATGCCTCTGGTTTTGTTGACATTGTGCTGCATGCAGTCCTTCTCCGAGCCGGTGGCTGGTATCGGTAACGTCAACATGACAGAATATGGAATCTTTGTTACAAGCATGTTCCAAAGTAAATTAAATGCACATATATGCATCCACTCTCTTCAAGAGAGTGAACCGATATAAACGTTGCCCCCTCATCAATCTTCACCTTTAACGATTTCCTGAGTGGGGGGGACGGGGCAGGCAGAGGACGGGGTGAGGGCAGGGTCCACGCACACAGAGGCGCAGAGGTTTTTGATGATCTTAGGGTTGGGACACGGTGAGCGGCCAGCGCACTGCTGAAGCAGCTTAGCCAGGAAGGAGGCGGCATAGCCCTGCACCAACGTGTTCTCCTCCCGCCTCACAGCCTCCATCAGCGGTCTCACCAGCGGGTTCAGCTTATCGGGCAGCGCACGGAGGTTGACGACGGCACAAGCAGCGAACATGTGTACGCGTAGGTGGAGCTGCTGCCACTCTGTGGCAGTCTCCGTCACCGTGGACCGGGCCTGCTGCCGCTTGCCGTCTAGTGCCTGCCACTGCTTGGACTGGACTCCCAGACCAGCCGTGGACTCCATAAAGATGGTGGTTACCTAGGGAATAACACATTTATTTTAAAATTACCAATCAAAAACGGTTGCATGCCAAACACTTCTAAAAGTTAGTGTCTGGCCCTGGATAATGATCCTATATACTTTGAATCTATTTTTCCAATCCTCCCACTTGTTTCACCATATTTGAAAGTAAATGAATGAGCCAGGATAACGCATTTCCGTTGGTGTACGCATTTAAACGGCTGGAGGTATACTGCACTTATTTTTTTGTTTATATATGAAAAGTGGTTGACAACAGGGAAACGAGACAGCACAAGATGGTTGACAATGGCCCAAATCTAGTGCACGGGCTACCGCCATTGTCAGGCCCTGGGGTGTTGAGTGTCAATTTGAGCTGGAGAAAAAGCAAAGCGGGAAAGCAAATAAGCCACAATAGATTCAGGAAAGATGTGGGGAAAATGTTTAAAAGTAAAGAAGAATGACCTTATTGGTCAAATATAAACCAGACAGATCATTTTCTCTCAAGAGCAAACATTCCAGTTTGAAAGTTGAGGTTGAGAGTTCATCATTAGTATATAGCATCATTAGAGTTCAGCATTACACCAGCGAACGTAGTTAAACTCCATAGAAACGCCTGCTTACAGTGGCTACAGGGTGCCCAAGCATGTGTGCATCTGTCCAGGACTCACAAGATCGTTCGCCTGGTCGATGGTGAAAACACTGCAGTTGAGACGCTCTTGCAGGTCGATGTGAGCGTCAGCCATCATGGCAATGAGCTGCTTGCACTCGTTCTGCATGCGCGTGAAGGGGATGGCGATCTCGTCGTAGTACAACTGCTCTGACAGGACGGCCAACAGGCGAGGCTGCACCAAGGCTGACACCACCTGACACTCCTGAGAAAGGAAAGCATTCATAAACGTTCTTATTATAATTGTTATCATTAAAAACATTCTAAATTTACCTTTAGGTCAGATAACAAGGTAAATGTTTGTTCAAATTGAGAAATTAAATTCAACATTTAATGACCCAATATTTGTAATTTAATGAATTAAAGACTATTATTATTTATTTTAAGGACCTGCAGACACCCTGTACACATAACACGCTAGGTGGATTCGTACTTTCTGCAGCGTGGCCCACTCGCAGAGCACCAGGGCCACCGCGATGCGCTGCAGGGCCGACTTGGAGTCGAGGTGGAAGAGCAGCAGCTGGCCGAGAGACTCCGCCGGTCGGATCTCCTGGGTGGCGGCGTTGAGCTGAGGGTCGCAGATACACCGACAAAGCGCACCAAGCAGCCTGCAGAGAAGAGACAAATTTACTACAATGGCTCAAAGTTGTCTCAAGGGACCTCCTGGTTCTGGCTGCCAAAACTGACAAATTGATTGCAGAAATTAAATAACAATTTTATAATTGAGTGATAAAGAATCAAATTATAACCCATATTTCAATATCAAAAAATTGATAAAGGGGAAATAGTTATATCACAATATATCGTTAAAACCCACATGTAAACAAATCTCACTTGTTTCAACATTTACAGTTTCTAAATGACGAGACCACCGGACTGCAAGAGATGGTTGATAATGGCCCAAATATGGTTAACAGTTATTGTCAAGCCCTGAAAAAGGAAACTTACTTTGCTGCCATGAGGCGAGCACGAACCACCACATAATCCCGAGTCATGTGGTCATCATTCACAGTCTCCGCACCCGCGATATACTCCTGCACTGTCTCCTTCACCTGAATCGTTCCTTGGCGAGCCTTCGCACCGGTCTTGTCCTGTGCCAGGTGATTACATTTTCAAACCATAAAGTCTTTAACTGGTTACCCACTGAGCAAATGTGGCTTTTGTATAAATCTAGAATACATGTGAAGCTTACCAATGAACTCTATAGATTATATTAATGTGAGAAATGCACAATTTTACAAAAACCTATTACTATGCTGAAGCAGTATGTATACTAGAATATAAAAACTGAGAGAACAACAAAGTTTGTTTGAATCTTTCAGATTTTTGGAAACTGAAGATATTTTGAATAATTAGGATTGTATTTTCTTATGATTAATGCTGTTCCAACAAAAAAAATTATTATTAATAATAATAATAATAATAATAATAATAATAAGTCTGCTTAATCCATCAGGCCCCTTATTTGGTATAACTGCCTGAATCTGAAAATCTCACCCCCAACAGAATATCGTTGTATGGCCTGCATTAATACAAATACCGAACATTTAACAAAGACACATCCAGAAGTACCTTGGAGCGGGCCTTGACCTCTAGCAGCATGTTGAGGTCGATGGGAATGTGGGAGGCCTGCATCATCAGACAGAGCCAGGCCCCCATCCAGGGGCAGCTGGCTGCCACCACATACTGCTGGGGCGCCTGGCGCAGCAGCTCCGTCCACACCTACAGCACAGAAAACAGCAACAACAAAAAAGGTAACCACCCAAATGTAGAGAAATGAATGTCTATGGAAAACGTAGAATTATCAGCACACAGAGGGGGTAGAGCGCTACAGTAATCCTTGCGTGTTTACCATTATTTTACATAATGAAGTCCCTGAACTAGGCTTGTGACAACTCATAAGGGTCCAATTCTGAGAACAGACCAGGTGTCGTCAATTTGCATAACAAGCTGCTGCAGGGAAGAACAAGATTTAATATGCAAAGGAAGAGATTTCCTCAAAAAGCGTGGGAGGGTATATATATGTGCATCCAAACCTTTTGGATGAGGTCCAGGATTTCCTGGTTGCTCTCAAGGATGCAGGACTGGAAGATGTGCCGAAGCATATCTTGGAGGATGGGATTCAGCCACAGTGCACAGCCCTGTGGGAAAATAAAATATTATATACAACATACTAACTTTTACAAAACGATATGAAAACCATACCCAATTTAATTAAAATATATCAAATGAATATCACCGCGAGTAAATAATTGAAGGAACTTTAATCATATGCATTGCATGACATTTTAGTTTGCCATCAATTGTCCTACAAATATGCAATTAACGATTTGTCTTTATTAATTTTATGCAACCATTATAGTAGGCTATAAAATTAAGCTATAATAATAATACTAGAAATCCATCTTATTAAGAGACATTTATTGGCACTGAACATAAAAATTTCCCTCAATTGAGCTCCAAATGCACCAAATTCACATTCTATTTGTTTGTATTCCATTTGAAACATTTAAAGTGACAACAACTTGAAAAACATACAATTATGGAATCTTACAATTTAACAATTATTGCGATTGTGGAACAATTTTCTGTAGTGTCAGCTACTATTTTCATATCAATTATAAACATAAATTTTGTCAATTATTCTATTCAAGCCAGAATCGAGTTTTATAAGATAAAACACAATCCACAGATTCCAAAGCCCATTTCAGTTCAAATACCTGGTCGGTTTTGGAGAGCAGAGTGAAAAGAGTTTCTAATGCCGCCCGTCTGACTGATGATATGGTGTGTCTCAGAAACGGCCAAACCCGAGGGACGAGAACCGTTAACGACTGCTGTATGCTACGAGAATTAAAAAAATAAATGAAATAAAAAGTTGTGTTTGTCAGATCACAGCAGGATAAAGCCAACTTGCCAACTTGTTAATAAAACAGATCATGCATATGCAGGTTTTGTGAAAGTTTTGCGTTTCGCCTCCCCAAACTGACCTGGACTGTCGAACCTGGGGGTAGGTGAGCAGTGAAGACAGGAGGGTCATGATGCTGTTGGTGGAGGCAGTGAGGTCGTCCAAATCCAGTAGCGCGTCCCACAGCGTGTTCACGATGAAGGGAACCTGACATGCATGCATCCATAAGATTGTCTGTTGGGTGGATTGCACTACAAGTCCCAGAATTCCATTCCAGTCGGGATTCGCTTACGGATTACCACTTTACAAAAAAGGAAAAAAAATGCATTGAGAAGGGGCCAGGAAGCATGCTGACCTCATTGGGTAGAAGCTGCACCAAGCCCTCCACCACGGGAATGAGGGCGGCGGCTGCCACGGCCCTGACGTCATCGTCCAGGTCCTGTAGGCCTTCTGTGATGGCAGGGAGCACGCGAGGGAGCAGAGCAGAGATCAGGTCCTGGGACAGAAAGGAGAAACTTAATGACATGCTCCAAGATCCAACATCACTCCTTCGGGAGGGATGAGTTGAGTTTCATTAGTGGCATAATTTTATAAGCAAAAACACATCAATCAGAATAGACTTATTGATTTAAAAAAAAATAATAATTTAATCAATTCAATGTTCACAAGACATGGAATTAATCACTTTCACCAGGAAATCACAATTAATGCAAATTTAACCAATCTGCAACATTCATGAGAGATTGCAATTTTGAGTCCCATGAGTCTTTCAACTCTTGGCCAACACTGAACGCATGTGTACAAAGGTGGTACCTGTCTGACAGCTAGGGCGTACTTGATCCCCAGTAGGCCTCCGTGGCGGACCTCCCACTGGTCCTCCGTCAGCAGCTTCAGCAAGATGTCCACCGTCATGGAAACACCGCTTTCAGTCATGTGGCGAAGGGCCACCCCCAGTGTCTGGGCACAGGTCTCCCTTACAGGGGCCACCACCTGGCGTAGCCAGAGATGTCAATAAGGAGGGAAAAAACATTCTACAGTTTACTTTTTAGATAGATAGAGTCAAACTGATTGTACATCAATTGAACAGATAGAGTCAAATACACTATTGTAAGTTCATGACACCAACTAAATTAACAATCAAGCAAACAAAAACAACTTATTGAGGTTGCCTGTATTGGCCACCAAAGCACATTCAGACCCACCTCATCAGACACAAAGTCTCCAAAGCGATCCAGGGCGAAAACACACAGCAGTCGGATGACCAGGTCCTCCAGCCACTCCTGGTGCTGCCGCAACATCTGGCCACAGTCAGGTGGGTCAGTTGATTAATCTCTTCACAGACTTGGACAGTTGAATGATTGTGTCAAGAGGCAATGGAAACTTTAATTTTTTTTTTATTAATGATGAAACCTGTTCTGCGGTGCTTCCCACCAGCTTCCCTCCTCCTGCGCCATGTGACTTGAGTATTTCTCTAAGTCCAGTGCCTGCACCGTGACGGACCTGCAAACAAGCAGTAACTGTAATCTGGGCAGAGGCGTGACCTCCATCCACAATAGAAGATATGATTCAGACATTTACCAAATTCACTGTGAATTAGGGGTGGGGAATAAATCTATTATATTAATCCATGTTTTGTGGTATTGAAATAATTAAAGTGATAATCCATAAATTTGTGTTGGTGGATTACACTACAAGTCCCAGAATTCCATTCTAAACTGCAACTTAAAAAAATATATAGACGCATGTTACTATACAGTTTAATGTAATGAACCACAGATTAATTCTTCAATAGTTTGTATACTACACCAAGTTAAGTGACCGATAATGTTTTGTCCTTTACCTCCCAGGACGGGTTGAAGAGGTCGTTGCAGAGCTCCTCACAGAAGCTCTCCAGAGGCCACTCGTGTGTCTGAAGGCAAAACAGAGACATTACAAAGTTTCCACTTTCTCTTTTATAAAATGCTGCCATACAAGCACCAAGCAGAGAAAAGATCAACTTCATAATGTTACATCTGCTCTGGCTAGATACAATTACTCACAAAGGTCTAAACGCAATAAGTTATAATAATTATTAATTACCTCCTCAAGAAGACCAGAGTTATCTGGAACGTTATCGATTAAGACTTTTGAGTCCGTTGCGGGCTGGTCAATAACAACATTGGTAGTTTTTCTTCGTTTTTCCTCAGGTTCACCCTCAAAGCTGTCATTACTGAAGAGGGGGAAGGGGTATACCGTCACTTTTGAGCTAATAAATGCATAACTTTTAGTACCAAAAGATGGTTTTAGAGAGAACTTGACATACCTTTTCTCATTGGGATCCAAGTCTCTGGATCTTTGCTTTGCCACTAGTTTTGCTATACGCTTAGCCTTATTCCTTTGACGATTGCTCATGCCTGGCCGGAATTCTGAATCTATCAACTCCGCTGCCTGCATGGGCTGAAATCAAAAGAGGAGATTTAGACAGATTTTATATTTCACGGCAATAAAACTAAATTATACTTGCCGTCTGTTCTAGATTGAGTCTAGCACACTATCGTAAGGAGGCTAGAGGCCAGATAAGCAAGTATTGGGGTAGAGGAGTTTCCAACATTTGAACATCCCTCAGAGACCCGTAATCCCACAACTTTATCCCTGACAACATATCCTCCCTGCAAACCATTACTAGTTTGCATGTGGCAAGTCAGATCAGAATGCAGATGACCATCAACTAGACAAATGCCAGCCATAAATTTTAGTTGACGATTCATGGTCATACAAACAATTGCAATTAACAATTTAATTGTCTTTTGTTTATTTTATGCCACAGTAAGAGAATTTATTAATCCCTGTGGAAAAATTGAGCATAGATGGATACAAAACTTGTAATAATACATGCCAACCTATGACAGTAGTATACTACCTATCAAAGTGTAGTATCTGGATTGCTTAATATCAAGAGAAAAATGGGGTCTGTGTTTAGACATTACATAGCTCCATTCTGACAGCTTCAGTCGCTGTGTGACAAGTCCCAGCATGCCTGGGCTCAATTGAGTTCCAGCAGGCTTCCAAGCTAAACCTCATGTTCTTTTCCACCATGTCCAGAACCTGACTATTTTTGGACTGTAGCTATGGCCACCTGAGAACAAGTTAGATTTGAACGACAGTCAGTGATCCTCAACCCCCCCCACCTTTTAATATCAAGGACCTCAATTTAATACACATTATCCCATTTGAGAATATTATTGTTAGATATGATTTAGTCCAAACTTCCATACCTGTATATAATATAGTTAGGGAGATAACTCATCAATGATCAAAACATTTAGTATTGAACCTTCACTAATGGTGCCAACAGGTTGAGAATTGGTCTATCTTAAACTAGGAGACTTTTTCTGGCGTGTCTAAAGGATGGGAGAAGGGGTCAAATAATTTTTGGTACATGTTCAGAGGACCCTCAAAACCATTATGGGCGGAGGAAAATCTGGGCAATGACCTCATAGGTGCGGGAGCTGCAACCAGCCGCTGTCTTGCTGCCGCCGTGGGACAGAGAGTAGTCCAGGTCCTCGTCATTGAACAGCTCCTGCGTGTCCATGCCGATGGCAGCACCCATGTCCAGGCCCAGCTTCTTCTGGAGCAGCTTCCTCTGGCGTGCCAAGCGCTCTTTAGGGTCCACCTCACCTGAGGGGACAGGGCAAATGACTGGTAATTGTGCCATAGATAAAGAGTGATTTTAGATTTGTGAGTAACAATGTGAGCAAATCATGTGGTCACAATGTCAAGGAAATGATTCTGTGGGGCCAAATGTGACTGTGAAGCAAGAATGAGCAATGTGGTATGGAAAATAACTAAAATGGCACCTGTACTGGCACCAAATAATTGCCACCTGCCCATATAGGGCTAACTAGTTAACATAGTCAGCTGGGTTTAAAGAGTTTACTTTGACATTTTTGTATTATAATGTATTCCTATTCCAGTTGAGGCCCACCCACAGTTAAATCGATGTAAAGACAATTACTTACTAGACTTGTCATCCGGTAACTCAAACTCAACCCCAGCGGATCCCAGCAGAGAAGCCCCATGTTTGAGGAGGCGGGAGATATCAAAGTGGTAGAAATTCAAACGGTCGCATGATGACTCCTCTGGAGAGAGCTCTTCACAGAACTCTGTGGATGAACAGCAGAATAGTTGCTAAAAAAGGTAGAATGTTGCAATGAAAAAACACTTGACAATTTGAATATTTACTGCATGCGAGTAAAGTCAGATGGAGAATTTGTAGAATTTAGCGGCCATTTGAAGATTGCAACCAATTGATTCCCCGCCGTGTAGGAGAAGCTAAGGTGGCCATGAAACTGTAGAAACATGGCTGCCTCCGTGGAAGGGGCTACAGCCCCCATGTAGATATAAATGGCTCATTCTAAATTAACAAAATCACGATTCTTATTTTCATGGGATTATACACCAATTAAGATATACATATGAATATTATATTCCATTTCTGCCAAGTCCGTTCCACTAGATTCTACACAATACACAAATTGTCAAGAAAGGTCAGAGAGTCCAACGCAGTCTTCCGCCAAAGGCGAGTGCTTGTGTTCAGCAAACGCTGAATGCTCATTAAAGCTAGAATAGTGAAGACTGCTTCAACATTATGTTCATAAGGGAGAAACCTGTGTGGAAGTTTAGAGTTTGATGGAAAAAATTCCAGCTATAGCTTTCTTTGTGCAAATACAAATGTTGCCAATACTAGGCACATAATCGATTCAATGTAGCCATTATCACAACAAGATTGCCAGTAGTGGGTGTATCGTGTGCATGGAGATGGACTCCATGTCTGCATTTTAAATAGACAAGAACTTTAAAAGTGCCTATAGGGTTACGTGGGCTTTTGTTGGTTCTGATGCCAAACTCTCAGCTCGTCCAACAATCCACTGCATTTGGCAGCAAACTGTCTGGGGAAGTTTAAGCCAACAATTTGATTTCAACAATATTACTAAGAATTTTATAAAATGGTCTCATCTGCTATGAAATAATTAGACTGATGCCTACAATTGACTCTTTATGTAAAATATTGTGTGGCCATTGGGTTATGGACTAGAAGCAAAGAAAAGCTATATAGTATGTTCACATCATAAACTTACAGGGCTGTGACCATTTGGCACAGATTCCATACACAGGGTATGCAACGGTGTAAATATAAGCAGGAAATTAGAGATGCATATTCTGTACCATTTTTCGATTAGATGTGAAAACACTGAATCCAACCTTTGAATGTTGTTTTTTGGACGCATGATAAGAAGTGCATTTCTTTGCCGTGAAATAAATAAGACGTGCCCTGCAAGTCCGTGAATTCACCTTCTTTAGGCTTGGGGACCGGATCCCACTCAGGAATATTCTTCACAATGGCTTCCACGGCCTGCCCTGCTGCTATACGAGTGTCCCAGTTGGGACTCCTCAAATAGGTCAGGACCTTTAGATTGAAAGAAAAGTGGGATTAGGATTAGGTAGAGACATAGTTTGATTAAACTATCAAGTCTTCGTTGGCTGGCTGACAAAGGGCAAGTTGCTATGGGGAAATTTTGAGTTCAAATTAGGAATCTTTGAACCTATTGATATTTTTCCGACCAGCCCTGGAATACAGCAGAATGCCAGATGGAAGAAAATAGTTTTTGCTTCCTTGTTACAAGCGTGCACAGACTATTGCTACACATTCAACAGTAGGCATAAACCATTAACACGGTGGCTATACTTTAGCATATATTGTGCCCGTTCATAAAGTACACTGTTGTACAAGTGCATTAATGCATGTATCCGATATGGGGCTAGGTGTTATGGGAGAATTAGTCCAACAATCATACTTTACACAAAAGCAATACATCATGATATCTGCTTACGATTTCAAAATGTAGAAGAATCCACTCGCAGGCGCATCGTCTTAAACCAAATGCTAATGTAAAGTGTGCTCCCAGTCTAAAGCTCAAATATTCCAGATCTCACATTGAGACAAATTTTGGGTTACAGCTCCTCATCATTGATGTAGACGACAATGTCTTGTTAATTTAACAATTATGACAGACTACATATGGTACTGTAGATTAGATACAATACTGAATTATCACCCAAGCCTAACGTGATATGGTATAAGGTACATTTTCTAAAATAATGAGTGTCTAACCTTGAATCAGGAAGGTCATTGTTGCCTTGTTATCCATCGAGGACACTGGGGCAGCTAACCAACCAAGTTGTTAAGGTTCAATACAGAACATGTACTTTGTGGGTTGTTCCATCACTGTATATAGACTAAACATGCCGGATCACGATAGTGTGGGTTATCTGTTAAAAGGTGGCTGGAGGAGAGCTAATAGAAGAGTGTAATGGCAAGGCTATTGCACACACCTTGGCTAGAAGATTATTGAGCTCATGTGGGTGGAGTTTGACCACATCTCCAAGCTGCTGGGCTGCCGCCTTCCTGGTGACCGGTGTTGTCCCAGTGTCTAGCAAGATGAACAAGCGATCAAGTCTGAAAGCACAACATCATAAGTTGCCTCAGCGCGTTAAGTTCTGATGAACTTCAATTCCAACCATGGCTAGCGTGTTCATTTTATTTCCAGATTTAACAAAAATATAACAGGCATTAATAAAGAAGAAAAGAAACAAAACATTCAATAAGATCAATATCAACATGTCAATGTTGATTGACAATGACATTGGTGAGATTATTTAACATTCGAATTGTTTCATTCGAATTACATTTAGGCAACTTATCCAATTACATTTGTAGAGTGATTAGCAGTCTAATATAAATAGGAGGGATTAAAAGCCTAGCAAAGCGAGGTCCTACTAATACTTTAACTGTTGCAAACATAAGCTGGGCTGGAAATGAATCTGCCGATATGCTGAGCAGGACAACTGCGGCCACGTGAAATCATCATGACCAACTCCAACGGAAGGTGCAAGGAGCAAATTAAGAAAAAAATAAAAATAAAAGCATCTTTAAAAAGGAATAAAAAGATGATGCATGATCTTGATCTAGGCTCTTCCACTGCTTCCACATCACCAGAGACAGTGCACACAACTTGTCACGTTTCCATTCTTGACAGTGGATTGTTTATACAGAGACTCGTTTATTGTTTTAGATGTTAACTGAAATTAGTATTCCATCTATTCTCCATTGTTTGGTTTGTTTTTACGTGTATTAGATATTGCATTTCTTTTCATTTTATTCTTCTTATAATTGTTTTTACATATTGCCAGATTTGTATTACTTTATAATTATCATCATCAATCGTGTCCATTTGTTTTGACGTGTGCTGCTTAAACAC